>PVHY01005830.1:0-79577 GCA_004024945.1 Uropsilus gracilis | reverse complement strand
TCCTGCAAGTTAAACTCAAAGCAAGTTTTTTTTTTTTTGGACAGAAATCAGTGGGGGTGGGGAGAAAAAGAAGGGATGGAGGAAGAGAGAAGGGGAAATTAAGCCTTTCTTCCCTCCCTGTACAAGTCTCAGAAAACCAAATATGGCATCTTCCATGAGGAGCTTGTTTTCTGACCACAGCAGATATGTTGAATCTTTTTGGAGGTTTCTCAACAATTCTACCAAACATCAGTGCATGCAGGAATTCATGGACAAAAAGCTACCAGACATAATTATAAGAATTGGAGACGCAAAATCAGAAATTGAGAATCTAAGCATTGGTGGAGGTGCAGGTGAAATTGATCTTCAAATTCTCTCCAAAGTACAGATTCAGTATCCAGGAGTTCATGTCGAAAATGAGGAAATTGAACCAAGTATTTAACAAATTACCAAATATAAAGAGCTGTAGCCAAGACATCAAACCTCAAGAACATAAAGTTTGCTTGGCATAAGGAGATATCACCTGAATATCAAAACAGAGTGATGGAGAAAAAGGAATTTAAAAAGTGGGACTTTATTCATATATTTCAAATGCTGTATTATGTAAAAGACATCCCAGCTACCCTGAAATTCTTCCATAATCTTTTAGCTACCAATGCTAGGATTCTTATTATTCTTTTGTCAGGAACCAGTAGTTGCAACAAACTATGGAAGTATGGGTCCTGCGTAACCCTGGATGACCTCTGCCAGTATGTAACATCATCTGATCTCACTCACATGCTGGATGAGCTGGGTTTTAAGTATGAATGTCATGACCTTCTGTCCACCATGGACATATCTGACTGTTTTATCAATGGCAATGAAAATGGAGACTTTGGGATTTTCTGACAGAAACCTGCAACTGTACTACAACAGCACCACCTGATCTCAAAGCAGAAATTATGGAAGATCTACAAAAGCCTGAATTCAGTGTAAAAAAAGAGGGGAAGTTTCTTTTTAATAATAGCCTGAGTTTCATAGTGGTTGAAAAATAAAAATCCATCATGAGTTTATGCAGAAATATTTTGAACAATATCGATCAATCATTCAGTCATTTCTGTGTTCAAATTCCAAAGAAATCGTGTAACAAAGAAAGCATTTTCTTCTACATGTGAATTTTAGAAAGCTTTAAGACATTTCTGGACTCTTATGTAGAATGATATGTGAGCTTACTGGTCTTGTTCAATCCTGCTCTAGTTAAAGAATCACTTGCAGACTAAATATCAGTTAAACTGGAAAAATGAGATGACCAGGTTTCCCTAGTTACCTGACAATAAAATCTTTCTATTTATTAATTGTGCTAATTGTGCTATGATTTCCTAGAATATTAATAAAATATCTCTATGGATTGCTTAAGGAAAAAAAAATCAAGACTCTCAGAGTACAGACTAATTTATTGCTAGACAAAGTGATTTCTTAATTACTGCAAAAAGAAACATGTATGTAAAACTCCAAATTGCTTTAGCATTGTCCAAAACCTTTCTCAGCATTGTCCAAAGTCTTTTCCCCAGATTGTCCAAAAAGCCTCAGTTTCTCAGTCCTGATCATCTCACCAACAAGTCAAACTCAGCAAAACAAACTGCAACAGAGAGTTTAAATCTCCTTAAATCTTCCTTAACTTCCTTTACCAGACACACTCCTGGCCTGGGCCAGTCAAAGGCTGCAGGCCCCAGGCCTTAGCCACATGGCCAAGCTCACATGGCTCGCATCTTCATCCTCCAAAGTCCCTGACCAAAATGTCTCAAAAAAAAAAAAAATCCCCTTTCTTTGTTCCAACCCTCTCTCTATATTTTTCTTATTTCTGTTTTCCTGTCTTCCAGGAACAGCTCCTGAGTTATCACATTACAAAGAAAAAATCTTCTTTACTTCTTCCTCCCCCTTGTATCTTTCTGGAAGAAAATTCTAATCAAGGCCATTCTCACATTTTAGCATATCCTCCTTAAAATTTGCAATCTTAAATAGGAGACAATGACATGGGGGGGGGGTAGGTGCCCCCTATCACTAACACTACTGAACTAAACATGTAAAAATAGTTAAAATGGTAATTTTATATTTTGTGTGTTTTATTGTAATTTAAAAAATTAATAGCAAAAACACAAGATGATTTTAGATCAGGTTCAGTGTAACCGCAGGGTCTTTTAAGATGAAGGAAGGAGGCAGAAGAACAAGTGGATAGTAGCTTCGGATGGACTTGGCCTGCCCTCACTGACACTGAAGATGGAGAAAGAAGCTATGAGCTGAAAAATCCAGCAGCTTATATAGATGCTGGAACAGACAAGTAAAGACATTCTCCCTTAGAACCTGAAGAAAAAAAATAGTGACCCTGCAAACACTGATTATAACCAGACCCCTTTCAGACATCTAACCATCATAACTGAAAGTTCACATATTATACTGTTTACTCAACCCCCAAGATGATCAAATGAATTTTTATTAGCAACAGTTCATTAAGCCCAAAGGTCATATGAAATATCGTGTTAGGATTATCAGCTCCCTTCTATCTTTGATAGAAAAGCAATAGAAGCATATGATATGTGGTCTGGGATATAAGTCAAGGAAAATTCTTCCCATAAAATACTCAGAATTATGATCATTCTTTTGCACATCTCAGTGCAGATTGCAACAACCATGTTTTCCCATGAGAAAATGGAGGCAAAAAGAGGTTGAATGCTTAGCTGGACTCAAGATATTAGTGGTGGACTAAGGGGGATAGAACCTTCTAGATCAGTGCTATTTCTACCATCCCATCTTACACTTCTTCCAGAATTGGAACACTAAACCCCTGGAAGCCAGAAAGACCCAAAGAGTAAGAATGGGAGGAAGAGTGCCCTGAAACAGTATCCAAATGCCCCTCTCCAGGGCTTGAACTGCAGTGACAGCCAGCTGAGCATGAGGAAGAAAGGCTCACCAGGCATTTTGCCCTCTCAAGGGCTTAAGAGGATTTCATTCCTGGCAATGTGTACAGAGCCTTCGCCACTGTGTCCCAGATGTGCTCCACCTGCTTATCCTTTGAACTTTAGATTGCATTAGAAGAGCTAACATTTGCTTGTCTGGAAGGAGGATGAGCCTCTTTTCAACCCTTTGCCTGGCCATTTGGGAAAGGTCTGAGTGAGAATAATTTCTCTAAGAAACATGTGAAGACAGAACCTTATCTTATCAACAGTGTTTTCATCAATCTTTCCATTCTACTATTTTAAAAAACAAGAAATCAGATTCCATACAATGCCTCTAGACTGTGATTATCCAAATTCCTAGAGGAATGCAGGTACTTTTAGCCTGAAATATGGGGATGCTAAGGCAGGGAGTGGAAGAGTAATGGAGATTCAGTTGCTCTAGATTGGAAGAAGGGGAGTTGAAAACCCATTGTGGCATGATGAGCTGATGAGAAATTTAACCAAAGGTTTTCCAAATGTCCCCCTTAATGATTCCTCAGTATCTAAGAATAATTATCTTTGAGGCACCAGTTTTTGCTCTCTACAAGGCAGAAAATGAACATGAAGATGGACACATGTTTAAAGTCAAAGCAATACTTTCTCTCCTACTTCAAATCATCTTAAAAAATGTCTGTAGTCACTGAATCTTGAAAAATGCTTCAATTCTCCTTTAAGTGGTCTATTTTTTGGTGATAAATATAATTTCAAATGTGAATTCTTCAGACAAAAACATCTGTCATAATTTTTATTAGAACTTTCACAATGTAGTTTTACAAACTACTTTATTATGTAATCTTCAGAAAGCAGTTTACTTAAGAAGGCAGTTTATAAAAGTTATAAGTTGTTAAGAAGTTACTAAAGAAAATCATTTATGTGCAAAATAAAATATTGATCAAATGGTTATAACTTAAAGCGAACTCTCACATAAAAGAAAAATAAAACGCAAAGATGTAAAGGCACTCAAGTGTTGAGAGGCCTAGAAATAGAATTAATTACTAAGAGGTTTTTTCTGAAGAACTGAAATGCCTTACCTGGTCATAATCTCCTCCTTTTCCTGCTCCATGAAAAGAATCAATGAAAAGACCTAAAACTTAGAAGGAGCTACTTCAACAGCAGCTGTGAAAAAAGGGGAGCTACTGAAATGATTTCTTAAAGCAATAGCCAACAACTGATAAAAGTTATAAAAATAATTTTTCACCACAAAGGTAGTGGATCGACTTAAGGACATGAACCATCTGATATTTTATACAATTTAAAATAAGCATTAAAGAGAAATTACAAAAATATTTTAAAATGAAGTCTTGGGACAATAAACTATTCTGTGAATGATTTGTTACAGAATTTCTAAGAAATGACTGTTTTTTTCCCCAACTCTGACCTGTTCATTAGGTATCTCTAAAGCAAAATACAGAGACATCAGAGCTATCAGTGGTCACCAATATCCAAGCATTCTTTTGTTCTACCCAAACATAACATGCAACTATGCTCCTCATCCCAATTTTTAGTTGGAAGTGACCTCTTGATGGACTTCAGCCGTGGACTTTAGCTGCTTCCAGTATTCCTATAAAACCTCAAACCTCTCACATAGTAAAACATCTCAATCTTAGTCTTCTTTAATTTCTTGTCTGGCCAAGGTTTTTCCACAGAGGACTCCATATGGCAGAAAGGTGACAGAGCTATGACACACAAGGAATTCAGTCCCTGTGGAAGTCTTTCCTTTGGACTGGAAATGACCACAGAATGAGCCTTTATTGCCTTGGTTAATGCAATGCTTATTAAAACTAAGCATTTCTTCCTGAATTTGCCCTCCCTGGCTGTAGGCTTCAGTTCTGTTACCAGTTTGTTGGTTTTAACTTTTTATGTTCTTTTGTTTGTTTTCCCTATATCCCACATATAACTGAGACCAAAATCAAGAGATGGATAATGACTCATGGGTGCCATGATGATAGAAGAATTTGGGGGTATACAACAATATAAGAAAAAATATATAAATAATCAATAACAAATTAAAAATGATTTCTTCTACTCTTAGTTATATTGAATCAGAAACTCTTGAAATAGGATTCTAGACTCTGGAATTCTAACTAATTTCTAATTATGCACACTGAAGTTTGAGAAGCACTGGTTTAGAGCTTTACTTCATTAAAAGTTATTTATATATTTGTAAAAATGAATCCTGTCTTGAAGATGTTAAGTTGAGCTATTCGAAAGAGTTTTAAATGTTAATGTGGAACAAACCTCTCTAAACAATGTTAAGCATGTTTTCAATGCCACTCTTAGAGTCTTATAACCTACATAAATCATGTAAGTCAGAATATGTAACAATCATTCTGCAAATATTTATAAGGTAGCCATTATTTGCCAACTTCTACACTAGATATTGGAGATATATGATCAACAAAATAGTTACATTTTCTCCTCATACACATTACACTGAATGACTGTAAATATTGTGGTACGTGGAAATACATGATAGTCTGGGAACTAATACGAAAACCATTTTTCCCATATATGGGGGATTCAGGGAAAACATATGAGGTGAAGGATGAAGTAAGAGTAGAAATTAGTCTGATGGAAGGAAAGAAGAAGAATAAAGGATCATACCAAGCAGTCAAATGGCATGCCAATAGCATACACTAACATCAAAATGTGAGAGAGTGTTTAATATTACCTTGAGGCAACAGGAGAGTTGGGGGAGGATAAATAATTACACACCAGGGAAAATGGTGGTGAAAATCAGTTTTAGAAATTTGGAAATTTTCTTGAAAGGAATGACTTTGAAAGAGATTAAAAAGGAAATATATTTGATCATATTTGCTTATAGAATCATTTCATCTTCATTGTGGAGAATGAACTCAATGGATTCAGATTGGATAATTATAGGTGATAAGTTAATTAATTTGTTGAACCAACTAACTTTTATTAAGTTTCATGAAGGAGACTCAGATACCATGATGAAAAGGCAGACATGACTTCAGTCATAGTTAATTCTAAAGTTTAGAAAGAGTGGAAACAAAGGAAGATTGAAAGAGATTAAGATTGTAATATGAAGATGATAGGGGGGATGGGGCAGAAAAAAAAAGATGGATGATAGTGATCCAGATGGCCTGCCATAAGGGTGGAGAGAAACACTAGTAACTGATAAACTGCAGGAGTGAAGGAAGGGGAAATCCAAGTCCAAGACAATGTTCTGTTTTCTGACATGAATTAATGGCATCATTATTTGTTGAGATAAAGGGGATAAGAATAAGACAAAATTGAAAAAGAGCATGTATTCAATTTTAGACTTACACTACGTCATTTCTTATTATAAAGATGCAATGATTCAGATAGTGTGGTATTGGCATAAAGATAGATAAATAGATCAATGGAACAGATTAGAGTCCAAAAATAGATGCACATGTATTTGGTCCATTGATTTTTTTACAAAGGCACAGAAGCAATTCAGTTAAGTAAGAATAGTATTCTCAACAAATGGTTCTGTAACAACTGGGCAAGTATATTTGAAAAGTTAAACTATGATCCATACCTTATGCCACCTAAAAATTAAGTCAGAATGAAATTAAAATTAAGCCATAAAGTCTAAAACTTTGAAAATCTAGAAGAAAATATGTGTGATCTTAGACAAATATTTTTTATCTACAATACCAAAAACAAAAGCCACAAAAAAATTGGTATATTGGACATTATTAAAATTTGAGAATTTGAAAGAGAATACATTATCAAACTTAAAATCTTCTCTAGCAGGATAAAAACACAAGTCAAAGACCGAGAGTAAATATTTAAAAAATACTAATCTGATAAAGGACTTAGGTCAAATTATATAGAGATTTCTCAAAATTTAATAACAGGAAAAGAAGACATTATATTGACAAATGGATAAAAGATTTGAGAAATCATTTCATCAAAGAAGAGGTACATAAATAGAGAACACATAGCAAGAAAGAGAAATAGATAACAATCACATGAAAAAATGTTCAACATTATTAATCAGTAGAGAAATATAAATTAGTCAGAAATTAATGCAAATTAAAACTATAATGAGATTCTACTGCATGAGAAGTGGCTAAAATGAAAAGATTGATCATACCAAGTGCTAGAGAAGATGTGGAATGACTGGCCTTCTCATGCCCACATGCACTACAGGTCATAATGTAAAATGGTACAACTACTTTGAAAAACACTTTGGCAATTTCTTAAAACATACACCAACTATATAATCAAATCTTCTAGATATTGATGAAAGAAAAATGAAAACATATTTCTATATTAAGTTATATAAAAGTATATTTTGTAATAAATTTGTAATAACTCCAAATTTAAAACAACCCAAATGCTTATCAATAGGTGAGTAATTTAATGCCTCTATACAATGGGATACTATTTGGCAACAAAACAAAAATCATTATTGATGTATACTCTAACACAGATGAATCACAAAATTGTGATAAATGAAGAAGTCGTAACACTAGTACATGGTATTTGATTTTATCTAAAATTCTAGAAAATTCAAGTGAATCTAAAATGACAGCAAACAGATTGGCACTTGCCTGGGGACTGATATGGAGTGGTTGCTTGAAGGGGTTGAAGGGAGAATCTGTAAAGAAACACAAGGACACTTTGGGGAGTGATGGGCATGTTCATTTTCTTGACTGCAGCAATGGTTTCATGAGTGTATTTATATGTAAAAGTTTTTAAATTATATATTTTAAATAGGTATAGTTTTTGTAAATGAATTATCCCCCAGTATAACTGCAAACATACTTTGAAAAATAAAACTATATGGGTGGGCCTCATAATTCAATGATGGCATGAAGAAGATAAAAGACTAAATATGAAGTAATTTTCTTCCTGTCTGAATGTCTTCCAGCTGGAACATCAGTCTTCTCCTATCTTCAAACTTAGACTCAAACTGGAATTTATACCATTGGCTTGTCGGTATGTTCAGCTTGGGACTACAGATATTGGTGTTATCAGCCTCCAAATTGCATTAAGTCAATTTCTTAAGTAAATCTCTCTCCTCTCTCCGTCCATATTTATATATGCATGCATGTGTGTATATATATATATATACAGATACATATATATAGTATATACACATATATATAGTATATATACTATATATATGTGTATGTATACATATAGTATATATATGTATGTATATGTGTAATAGAATATACTATGTAGAATAGATATAGAATATATACATGTAATATATAAAAGTAGAATATAGATAGAAGACAGAAAATCAATAGGATACATATCTGTAGTCTCCACAAACCTTATTGCATACAATTTATATAATATGCAATTATACATTCTATCTAGTATATAATTCTCCATTGTTCTTTTCCTCTGGAGAGCTTGATACAAAAGTAGAGAATGTGAACTTGGCTCAGTAAAGGAATGCTAGCCAGCCAGGTGTTTCAGTTGGACAGACAATGAGAAAAGAAGTTTGAGGAAAGAGAAAGCAAAAAAGACAAAAGAGCAGAGCAGCTAGGTATGAAAAAAATACAAGAGTCAGGAAGGTAGACATGTCAAAGTATCGACTAAGAGATAAGATGGGGATAATAAATGAATGTGTGCAGTAGTTCAAATGAGAGCTTTAAATGAAAGCTTTTAGAAATGGATATATTCTAGATGATGACATCATTTAGGGACATGACCTGGGCAGTAGATGGTTGAGACAAAGGAGATGACATCATCTAGATGTGACCTTGACAGTAGGTGATACAAAGAGAAGGTGCTGTGCACTGGCATTGGGTGAATCAAGGGATTGACTGACCACAGTGTTGACTCCAGCAATTGTACTTGGTAAGAAGAGGAGTCAAATGAATCCAGGCATTTGTTGCTAGCTGACAGCAGTGTCTCCTACTTGCAGGTTTTGCTTTTATAAGTGTTACAGAACCTCTGGGGAAAATTATACTCCTAACAACATAAAATCATCATGAAAAGCAACATGCACACATTTTTTGTCAGAAAAAACTATTTGGTGTTCTAGATGGTGGAGATTTTGGAGGGTTCTTTTATGGTATTTCCAGTCTTGCCAATGATAAAACTTTCAAAAATCTTATTAGAAAAAGTTCTTTCCAGTGACTGATCTTTTCCAAGCCCTCACCTGGCAGCTCTGCATTAGCACAGTAACTTGTGTTCTTTATGATTGGATGGGCTCTATGAAATGAGAGAATTGGATTAGATCAGTGAAAGGTTTGGAACATTTTTTGCTAGTTGACCTCTTTGGAAATTTGATGAAAATATGATTTCTTTTTCCATGAAAATGTATGTTTGCCCAGATCCGCACAGTTATGGATTCAATTTAAAGAGAGTTTACAGACTGTAAACTGTCATTTAGCATAATTTGATTACTGTGGATATCTTTATAATTCTACAAAATTGTGACTACAATTATCCTACAAAATCCATTGACTTTCTTGCTAGCCAAAGGAAATTTTAAAAACCTTACTGCAATCCTTTCCCTAAAATCGTGTCTAAAGTACTTTCTGTAACTGGGAGGGCTAAATTCCTCTAGATGGACTGATTTATCTCTCTACCCTGACCCTGCCCTGTCAGAGCACCTGAAAGCCCTATGTCATTCACCCCACCAGATTTTCTTTACAAAGGATCAGTCTCTTCAACTGAAACAGCTGAGCCTGACATACTGTTTGCTGACTGGCGAGAGTCCAGTTTCACAGCTCAAGTGGAATAAGGGACATCTTGAATACCTACCATGTAGCCAATTCACTCTGACCTGGGAACTACATGTTGGAGAGAGGTGTTTGGCACAGAACTCAGTGCAGGGAACAGATAGGCTGATCCCCACTGGGTCCTGCTGAACACATTTGTGTTTGTGGACTGAAGAAAGCTTAGAGATGACAAGCCAAGGATATTACAATGTGGAGCTTACAAGATACAACGCAGAGCAAAATGAGGAGATAGAAAAGTCAGTCCTTCCCTCTCGCTCAAAAAAAAAAAAAAAAGTCAAACAGCAAATACCCTATTAAAAAATTCATGTTTGGATATAGTCTAATTTTTTTAGTTAAAACCAGTGCTGGTTCACACTGGTAGATTCCTTTTTAATGTTTTGAGAAGTCTCCATACTACAAATAATGAGCTGTTTTTCCCAGAAAGACTTTTGGTAATTAAATATCCCTGCATAACTAAGAACTGTCTAGGAACTGTAGCCACCTGCCCAAGGTGATAATTTTGAATTTGGCACAATTACAGGGTTTGTTTTTAATGGTAGTAGTTGGTCAATGGGATTATTTGCTTTAAAATGATTGCTAGATCAAGAACTGTACCATCATGAAAGAAAATATTGCTTATATTCCTGTTAGTTATAGGAAGAGAAAAACATCCAATTTATACACACATGTTGGACAATATGTTGGTATGAGTTCCAGGAAATGAAAAAGAAATATATTGCTCATAAGTCATAGTGTTGCTACTTAGTGGGCATTGGATCTCTCCTTTTTGCTCCTCAGGACTTACTTAAAGATGCTCTTGAAGTTTGACTGATGAGGGTCAGATTTATATTACTCATTTTAGTAAAGGCAAAGGGTACTAGATGTAAGCTATGAGAAGAGAAAGATTCACAAGGCCAGCATAATTGTGAAAGCAACGAAAACTTCACATTGCAATTTTCCACATTAAAAAAAAAAACTCCCTTTAGATTGAATATCTGCTCAAGTAACTTGTTCTATGATTTAGATTTTTAGAAAAAAATTCCCTTTGCTTCGTATCCAGTATTTTCCCTCTGGGAATCTGATTATCTTATAAGTCAATAAATAGGTAGATTAGAGTTCTAAGAAGAAGGAGAATAGAGCCAGTATATAAGAAGAGTATAGTTTAGAAATAGAAAGTATGAAGATTCTAAGAAAAAAAACACAGTAGTAAAAGAACACCTATTTGAGTTTCAGGAATCAAAAAACAAATCCAACCAATACTGACAGTGTGAAATGAACAGAGAGGTAAAATCAATAGAAACAACTAGACCCAAGTTTCAAATAACAACAAAACGCCTAAATCTTAAAATCAGATTTCAGTCAAAATTGGTTAAAAGAGACCAAGAAAGTTATTATGTACTAATAAAGAGGTCAGTTTATAAAAATGATACAATTGTTAATATATAAGCACCCCAAATCAAAGCACATAAATATATTAAACAGATATTAACAGACTTGAAGGGAGAAATAGACAATCACATAATAGCAAGTGACATTAGTTCCCCACTTTCAGCAATGGATAACTCATCCAGATAAGAAACCAATAAGCTGGGTGTGGTGGCGCATGCCTGTAATCCCAGCTACCTGGGAAGCTGAGGCTGGGGATTGCTTGAGTCTGTGGTACCCTGGGCAACAAGAGCCTGTGGTTCCATGGGCAAAAATAGCAAGACCCAGTTTCAAAAAAAAAAACAAAAAAACAAAAAAAAGAAACCAATAAAAAGTCGGGCATGGTGGTGCATGCCTGCAATCCCAGCTACCTGGGATTACCTGGGAGGCTGAGGCTAGAAATCACTTGAGTTTGTGGGTTTGAGACTACTCCAGGCAACATAGCAGGACCTAGTCTCAAAAAACCAAAACAAAACAAAATAAAACAAAAATAAAAATACAAACACTGCATTTGAACTACACCTTAGATCAAATGAATTTAGCAGACATACAAAATAATCAGCAAGTGGAATCATCATATTTGGGCATCTAATGTACAACATTAGGACCATAATTAGCAGTACCACAGAATATACTTAAAGTGGTACATCTTAAAATTTATCACCAATTTAAAAAGGTAGCAATGTGAGGGTTTGGAGGTTTTAACTAACCATATTGTAGCAATGAGTTCACTATATATAGATATCTATATCTATATATAGATATAGATATATAGATATACTGTGTCAAATTATATTGTTTACCAAAACTTACACATAATCTATGTCAATAACAGCTCTACAAAATTGGAGGCAAAGTCCAGGTCTTGAATGAAACCTAATATGTGTATGAAATGAAGAGAGAGACTATTTAAAATATTTCAATATTTCCAGAGCCATGTTTATCAGAATTTTAGTTCCATTCAAGTTGCATAGTAATTCCATGTTCAAGCAAAAGAAAAGGGTTTTTATAGCCAGATAAGTTTGTGAATCTGCTATATCCTGATGAGCCAAATGGACAAAAACATCACAGAGTAGATATTTTATTCTACCAGTTTTATAAACCACTTCAGTGAAAGCATCCAATAATGAGAGTCTCATCATCTCTCCTTTTCAGATTTGAGTATTGAATCTCAATCGCAATAAACACTCTTCATAAGAGAATCAGAATTTGGATCCAGGTACTGACTCCAAAACTCATATTTTTCTATCATTTCATGGGATCTAGGACATACACTGGGGAAGGGTTAGAAGCACTTTGTTCACTCATTAAATGCATGACAACTTAGACCAATGCTGCACAAAAAAAGGTAGTGATGACCACATAGGAAGGTAATTTTTAACTGTCATGTAGTCACTTTTTAGAAAGTTAAAAGAAACAGGTGAAATGAATATAAATTAATTTGAACCATACTTTATGTATTTAATCTATCAAAAATATTTTATAATAAATATTTTTAAATTATTGAGATATTGCATTCTCTTTATGCTAAGTCATTGAAACCCAGTATGAAATCTACACACTCATATTCCAAGATAGACAGACCACATTTCATGGGTTCAATAGCCACATCTAACTAGTGGCTACCATATTGAATGGTGCAGATATAGCCTGTCTAGTGGACTTTTTTTTGTAAAATAGAATATTAACCTGCTTTCAAAGTTGTCTTAAGCATTACATGAGCTAAATTACTAAAAATCTTCCCTAAAAAGACAGTGAATGTGCTAACCTGACTAGTGGGCCCTGCTCCTCACTGTTGTCCATGTCCTAACACCTGGAACCTGTGATTGCTATCTCATTTGATAGGAACCTATGAGGTGTGATTAGATCAAGCATTACCTTGCATTACTGGAGGGTCTTATATAATCACAAGATCCTTTATAAGAGCTCAGGAGGCCAGAGAACACAGTGAGAGAACTGATGACAAAAGCAAGAGACCTGAGTGACTGAGAAAGGGGCCATGAACCATAGATTGGAGGCGGCCTTCAGAAGCTGAAAAAAAAACAAACAAACAGGCAATGACTTACTCTTGGAGCCTCCAGGAGCAACCAACCCTGTAACTGTGGCTGATTTTGGATCCCTGACCTCCAGAACTTTGATATTATGTTGTTGGTGTCCTATCCCCCAAGTTGCAGCATTTTGTTAACAGCAGCAGTAGAAATGAAATGTATCATTGTCATTGGTTGATGAAAAGATCAGGTTAGGCTTGGTGGGAACTGCAATTTAACTGTAGGATACATAGTTGGCTGCTTCCAGCTGGAGGGGTGATTCTCTGCTCCCATCCTTCATCTCTTTGCATTAAGAAATAGAGGTAGTAGAGTCACTTAGGAAAACTATATTAAAACCTGTCTCTTCTAACTGCGTCTAAAAGATAAAGCTATGTGTGGTGGACCCATTCTCTAGCCTAAGACCAGACTGCAGACCAGGATGCTTTGGTGCCTGAAATGACCTACACCCACAGAAGCAAAGGAAATCTGGGCCCACAGCTGGACTTAGCACAAACACTTTGTCAATGAGAGAAAAGGGCTGGATTGGAGCAGAGTCTGTGTGTGCAAACTTATCTTCACCCAATACTCCATCTCTCTGTGCTTTTGCTCTTGTGACAGAAACGACTGTAAACCTTGAGATGCAGGCAGTGGTGTGACTGGTCACTTCTCCCTGATAGTCCCTGGGGGACGAGGGTCAGAGATGGAAACTGCAGGCCAGAGAGGCCCAGTAGGACCCACTGCTGTGGACTGGCTTGCTGGCTTCTTGGGCAAATGAGCTCTTGGTCTCTTGGTTGCTGGCTCTTAGCAAGAGCTGAGTGGTCTCCCAGAGAAACTGAGGTGCATGAGGCAGACTGGTACATGTGGCTCAGCAGCATCTGATCTGGGGTCTTAGAGAAAATGTGAGCATCTTATCAACCTGTGGGTTTGGGGCATTTGGGTTCATTTAGGGAGTTTTCAACCATCCCTGTTCATCAAGAACTAAAAGAAGACTGACAGTGCTGGGATTAATATATGCCTAAGAGATAGAGATTATAACATCCATCAACAATGGAGCTTAAGATGGGGAGACTGTTATGCATTTTTTTTTAAAGACTAGGTCTTGCTTTTTCATTTCCTTATGTCTTCTTCTATCTCTTTTAGCAGCGTTTTGAAGTTTTCTTTGTATAGATCTTTCACATGTTTTGTTAGGTTTATCTCTAGGTATTCTTTTTTCAGTGCAGTGGTAAATGGGATTTTTTTTTTTAAATTTCTTCTTCTTCTGCTTGACTTTTTGTGTATAGGAAAGCTACTGTCTTTTGTGTGTTGATTTTGTAACAGGCTAATATACTGAACTGGTTTATTGTTTCAGGAAGTTTTTCTGTGGATTTTTTTGGATTCTTTAGATAAAGAATCATATTGTCTGCATATAATGAGAGCTTCAGTTCTTCTTTCCCTATTTATACTCCTTTTATGTCTTTCTCTTGTCTTATTGCCCTTGTTAGAACTTCCAGTACAATATTAAAAAGTAGTGGAGATAGTGGACATCCTTGCCTGTTTTCAGACCTTAATTCAAATGATTTTAGTTTTTCCCCATTTAAGATGATGTTTACTGTAGGATTGTCATAGATGACTTTTATAATGTTGATTTTATTTATGTTTATTTTATTATATGTTTCTTTTATACCCAAATTTTCAAAAGCTTTTATCATACATGAGTGTTGAACTTTATCAAAAGCTTTCTCTGCATCTCTTGATATGACCATATGGTTTTTGGTTTTCTCCTTGTTGATGTGGTGGATTACATTAATTGATATTCAAGTGTTGAACCATTCCTGTGCCCCTAGGATAAATCCCACTTGGTCATGGTGAAAAATGCTTTTTATACATCGTTGGATTTGATTTTCCAGGATTTTATTTAAAAGTTTTGCATCATTAGGGAGATTGGTCTATAGTCTTTTTTCTTCATGCTGTCTTTATTTGGTTTTGGTATGAGTGTGACATTTGCTTCATAAAATGTGTTTGGCAGTTTTCCTTCTTTCTCAATTTTTTGGAAAAGCTTTAGTAATGTAGGTGAAGAATCAACATCATCAAAATGGCCATCCTACCAAAAGCAATCTACAGGTTCAATGTAATCCCTATAAAAATTCCAATGACATTCTTCAAAAAGATAGAATAAAAATTACTGAAATTCATATGGAATAACAAAAGACTTCGATTATTGAAAATCCTCCTAACCAGAAAAAGAGAGAATGGAGATATTACTATTCCAGACTTCACACTAAACTACAAAACCATAGTAATTAAAACAGCTTGGTACTGGTACAAAAACAGAAAATCAGACCAATGGAACAGTCCCTCCCTGAAATAAAGCCACATATATATAGTCAACTTATCTTTGACAAAGGAGTGAAAAACTTACACTGGAACAAGGGCAGCCTCTTCAATAAATGGTGTTGGGAAAATTGGACCAAGACATGCAAAAAAAAAAAAAATGAACCAAGATACCTCCCTCACACCATATACAAAAACTAACTCAAAATGGATAAAAGACTTGGATGTAAGACCTGAAACCATAAAATACATAGAGGAAAACCTGGGCAAAACCTTTCATGAATTACAATTCAGAAATCCATTTTTGGACACATCTATAGCTGGCAAAAAAATGAAGAAAAACATAAACAGATGGGACTACATCAAACTACAAAGCTTCTGTGCAGCAAAAGAGACAACAGAAAAAACAAAAAGAATCCCACCAAGTGGGAAAAAATTGTTGCCATCCATACAAGTGATAAGTGTCTGATAACAAAGATCCACAAAGAACTCACACAACTTAACAAAAACAAAGCAAAAATAAAAAAACAGTTAAAAAGTGGGGAGAAGATCTAGAAAGACACTTCTCTAAAGAGGAAGTCCAAATGGCCAACAGGCACATGAAAAACTGCTTGTAGACACTAGAATTAGGAAAATGCAAATCAAAACCACAATGAGGTACCACCTTACACCAGTAAGAATGGCCCACATCCAAAAAACAGACAAGTGCTGGTGTGCATGTGAAGAGAAAGGAACACTTTTACACTGCTGGTGGGAATGTAAACTGGTCCAACCACTATGGAAAACAGTGTGTAGGACCCTCAAACTAATGAAAATGGAACTACCATTTGACCCAGCAATTGCTCTTCTTGGAATCTACCCAAAGGAGACTTCAATGTGGGTACAAAGGGACACCTGTACTCAGATATTTATTGCAGCACTATTTGTAATTGCAAGGACATGAAAACAACCCAAATGCCCCAAGACAGAGGACTGGATGAAAAAGATGTGGTATATATACACAATGGAATATTACGCATCAATTAAAAATGACAAATTTGATGATTTTTTGGTAACATGGATGTACCTAGAAGGAATCATATTGGCAGAAACAAGTCAGAAGGAAAAAGACAGAAACCAAATGGTTTCACTAATATATGGACAACCAAAGGAAAATACACAGCTGGGGGAGGAGACCAGCTGAAGTGGCCAGGGAGGGGAGGTGGTGGGTGACTTCCAGGGATAACAATGATGTGAAATACATGTATATACAAATTATTTAAGTAATAAAAGAAAAAAAGACCAATTTTTTAATGAAAACAGGAATTTTCACATCCTCTCAGTTGAAGTCCATTTAATTCTATGTCCTTGATTCTAATTTTCAGTTATCAAAATATATGGTATGTATCTGCCTTCTCTATTGTTGTTCCTCTGAAAAACACAAAACAGTAAAATCTGTCTTTTCTTTTGTTTAAATAAAAGGCTCCATGAATTTCAGAAAAAAAAAAAAAAAAAGACTAGGTCTCGCTATTTTTGCTCGTGGAACGGCAGACTCACGTTGCCCGGGGTACCACAGACGCAAGCAATCCCCAGTCTCATCTTCCCAGGTAGCTGGGATTACAGGCGCACATCACCACGCCCAGCTATTTTTGGTGTCTAGGTCTCGCTATGTTGCCCTGAGTGGGACTTGAACTGCAATCCCTACCCCCAGCTGCTTCATAGGCTGAAGCTTACAGGCATGCATCAGCGTGCCCGGCTATGTTCCTGCCTTTTGAAGGAAGATTCATTTGAGTAGAGCACTTGAAAATGTAAGCCTTTGTGACATGAGGTACTCACAGACTATTCTTCTTCATATATACGGAGCCCTTTTTATTATGCTTCATTATGCTACACAGATGTTGTATTTTTTACGAATCGAAGATTTGTGGCAACCCAGCCTCGAACAACTCTATCAGCACTATTTTTTCCAACACATGTGTTCACTTGGTGTCTCTGTGTCACATTTCAGTGAGGTATTTTTTTAAAGATATATTGATATTGTGCACTTAATAGACTACAGTGTCGTGTAAATGTAACTTTTATATGCACTAGGAAACCAAAAACTTCATGTGACTCGTTTTTATTGCAATATGCGCTCTGTTGCAGTGGTCTGGAACGGAATTGGCAATATCGTCAAGGAATGTCTGTATAAGGGCTCATTTCTGAGAAAGGCAGAGGAGCAAGACAACCCTAAAAGGAAGACACAGGGGAAAGATGAGGAAATGACCGCCCCTCAAGCACTGTAGAGAGTGCTGGACAACTGGCTCTCTGGAATGGCTGGCATCCTGAAACCAATCACTTCTTCTCAGGCACTAAGCATAGAAGTGTCCATTAATAATTTGAAGTACCAGGTAGTACTTCAAGAGTGAACCCTAGGCTTTCTGCAGAGAGGCACATGGAAAAGTTTTGTGGTAAGGCAAATCATAATGGAGGAAGCATAGGAACTGTGAACATATCTGCACCTTGAGTTTGTAAAGAAAGCTGTTTTACAGCACATATAAATAATGTTCTACTTCCTGAGCATTGGGCATTCAGTAAAACAGGCAGACACCACCCTTCTTTTCCTTCTAGATATTGTAACGCCTCAGAGAGGGTAATCTTAGAAGAGTTGGGAAGAGATGCGCACAACGCTTTCTCCGCCATCTTTTGCAAACAGGACTCCAGACAAACATTATTGGGTTTGTCTGACATTTGCCAAATTCCTACATAAATAACCATTACCTGAATCTCTAGCAACTGGGAAATAAATAAGATTTAATAGCTTCAGACTGATAAGGTGGTACAATCAGGCTGACTTTGTTTTGCAACAAGATTAGATACCCTTCCAGGAGCTGTGAGAGTGTAAATATGTGCTAAATGTGGCACTGAAAGCCTGTTAGACACAGCTCTGGGCTTCACAGAGGTGTGAGGGGGAAGGAATTTCCTGAGTGCACAACTGTAGAACATTTTAACACCCTCTGTCTCTGCGATGAAATACTGTCATGCTGTTTGGGCTAAAGTGTCTCTATGTTCTGCTTTAATATTCAGTTTTATTCAGGGAAAATGATACACAGTAATATTAAGAGGAAACTATCACTGGAAGAGGTCAGGTTGGAAAAATGAACTGCCCCAGGCTTCTGGCACTCTTATTAAGGAGACAAAGTATATGTTGATGAAAACAAAGACTTGCCTCAAGATGAAGGGATGCTCAGAGAAGGTTAGTGGAGAGACTCGAAAAAAAATCTTCTCCGATAGGTAAATGACCATTTCGGACTTTCCCTGATGCAGAACTGTAGTCATGATGGGCGATAAATCTCTCTTCACAGCAGCACTGAGTTCAGTCATGACTCTGTATGCAATTAAGGAAGCCCTGAATACACTCATTTGCATGAAATGAAGTGAAAGAAGTCACAGGAAGAAACAGGAAAAGGAAGGGAAGGCAATTGATGACAGAGCAGGCCTACAGAGGAGAGGGTTTTCCATCTACTTCTAAAATGTCTTACAATTGTCCCTTCACGTTCAGGGTTACCAATTCAAAGCTTTAGCCCTCAGATCTCAATAGTCAGGCGGGCAGGAACCCTGCCCTTTGACCCCAGTTATTCGGCTGGCAGGGTGCTTTCCACCCACAGGGGACTGACTGGCTCACAGCGGGGAGAGAAGAGTGCAACTTTCTTGGATTCCTAAGATTCACAGGAAAATACATGGGCTCAACATGTGCCCTGGTGGAGGCAGTGGCTCGGGCAGTGGCACAAACCCAGTCAGGAACACTGAGGGCTGGGGGGTCAAGTCACAGTTTTAAGGACAAACCAAAGGTATCTGTTGGCATTGGAATAGTCAGGAAAGTCACAAGGCACTGAGAGTGGGTTATAGAGAATGTGGCCACATTTATCCTCATGTTAGTGACAAGGCTAGGAAATACACAAAATAATGTTTTACTCAAAGGACAATGTGCAACCAAATCCAGAGTCTTTGGATATTAACTCCCTGAAAACTCTAGATCCCAGCTGTCAAATGGATGCTGTATGATGGGTTGATGAACTGAGACACATCAATTTCAATACCCCTAGATCATGGCAAAATCATTTAGAGGCTCCTCTGATGAGCGGACTATTCTTTTTCTCTTTCATTGTCACAGTATGTTGACTATGTGTTAGCCATAATTAGCTAACCTAATGTTAATAGCAAACTTCAGTGATGTAGATCAGCCCTCAAAATCACTAAGATCTGAGGAGGCAAAAAAAAAACCTAATTTTTTTCTTACTTAACACAATCACCTGGGGAAATTAGAAGCTAAAGAAATTTCCAATGATGAAATTAAAATATATTCCCTTAGTGGATTAAGTTAAATAATAGGGAGCAATCATGGCTATAACTTAACTGTAAGGAACATTGCAGTGTCATTTCAGAATTGACAAGGCTGGCATAATGGGATTCAGTACATGTTAAAGAAAGAGAAAGAATGGGAAAGTGAGGGATGGAAGTAGAGGGTGGGAAGGAAAAGAAGGTAGAAAAGAATTGTTGACTCAAGTTAACTCTGAGTTTTGAGAAAACCAATGAAAAGATACAGATATACACACACATATTATGTGTTGGGAAAATATTTAATTGCTTCCAAAATCTTTTGACATGTCAATAGTTACATTGACATGTAACTAACAATCAAAGAATCCTATAAATATTTTGTTAGAGTGGAACGAGTTCCCCAATATCACTTGCTGTTGTGATAACAAATTCCATCTGGAATTGGACTAAGACTTCTTTGCATCAGATAAATATAAAACTTAGCAGGAAATGTGATACCTTAAAATTACTGGCTTTACATGAGAAAACAGTGGTACACCATATCGTTAACCTATTAAAGAGAGATGTACATTATATACGTACATAATTCTTAATTTAAACTTTGAAAGTGGAAATCAGTGCTCACTTAAGACCCTCACTGGTGATTACATTTAAAGGCTTCTTAAACCCTGGAGAATCCTGTCTTTCCAACTTGGAAGCTATATATTAGCATAATGTTGACAGATGATTTGTCCTAGTTCATAGTATTTTAGTTTGGGGCTTGAGGTTAGGATTATATACACCTTCATCACTCTGCCTGAAATTCTAAGTGAAGTATGTGACCTTAATCCATAGATATTAATCAAAACCTAATTAAATACAAAATGATTAATGATGACAATCTCAAGTTCCTCTTTTGAACTCACTTGAGGAACAGAGGACTGAGAAAAATATGAAAATGGAATAGAAAGAAATCAGATCAAAAGAAGAAGATGGGCAGAAGGAAATAATGAGAAAGGTTTTCAGAGGTGAGCAAAAGTAAATGAAATTCAAAAAAATGTCATTGATTAAATGCTATGGCGCACTCAACCCAGAAGATGATTGGATTATACCAAAAGAAGCATCTATTACTCTCTGCCAGAGGGGGTGGAACTCTTTGTATCTGGAAGATGAAGTCTTGTGTCCAGATCATTTGCTTTTACTCCCTCTGGGACACTTTCTCTTCCACATAAAGTGGACTCTACCCTCCAGTGTAGGGCTCCAAGCATTTTAAGGGGAAGGAAGGGAACACCAAGGCTTTTTAACTCAACAAGCTTCCACAACCAATAATTTGGACAGAGCCTTCCAGTTTTCTTGTTCAACTCCATCTTTTTCTTTCTCTGGGGTCAATGAACTTTGATACACTCTCTTCCCCTTTCCAGTTCTGTATTATCCAAGTCTTTTTCTCTCTCAACATTTTAAGGCTTTAGATGCTAATATGCTTAGCCAATTACCCATGGATTTTAATTGAAATATAAAGAAACCAATCCAGACCTTGCTGTTACAGAGGACAGAAATCTAACTCAAATCTATTGATTCTCATCATAGCAAAGTTCAGAAAGTTAGGTCAGACTGGACCCAGGAGTTGGGGGCATGCCAAATCACTAGAACTTAGTTTTTCTCATCTCTCTCATGTGCATTAACATATTTTCAAGATGTTCCCCATATGGGAGTTCCCAGCAGCTTCAAACATCTATCCTCCTTCAATTAATCACCAGAAATATCTTCCAGAGCTTCTTTTTCCGATCATGCTAGTAAAAGCCACAGAATTGAATTGCATTGACTGGCTTGGGATGTACAGCCATCACCAAAGCAGCCAGTGTAGTCATCCAAATGAACATGCTAAGGGCCTACACTCAGCCAATTTTAGGACCTGTGGGTGGAGTCAATTCCATAGAACTGTACCCACAGACAGGAAGTGGAGCTGTGCCTAAGAGGAATGAGATCTGAGCGTGCAAAGGAAAGCTGTTTCTGCTACCTGTCCTTTCTCCTCTTTTTCTTTACATTCTTGGAAACTAAATAAGATCCTCTTTTGCATTTCAGGAACAATTTCTACCTCCAGTTCCAACTGGAAAAGGAATTTCTCAGTTACCTCTCAACCTAAATGACTCCTCACTCCCTGGTTTCCACTCTCTTCTACTAGAGTGTTCAGGTGAAAATGCTCTTCTCAGCATTTACTGTGGCATTCCAGACTCTTAGATGACTTGCCTCCGCTCAGCTAATTTTCATTTCTTATTATTCTACTTTGTTCCAAGTCCTATCGCAATATTCTGGACCATTCTGCTGCTGGCTTCTCTGCCTCTTAATAATTTGATCCTCTGTCAGAGTCTCTGAGCTTCCAGGCTAAAAGGGTCTTTAATTTGCCAAACCCTGACCTTCACATATAACAACACAGCTATTTCTTAAACTATTGTCCAAAAAGAAACTATCTTAAAGATCGACATGAAATGGGAGATAGTGGAAATGTGCCATAACGAGTGATGGTAAGAATTTAAAAAGTACTGAACTTAACTAAATGTATGGAATTATCTTTTTTTGAGTTATAGGGGGTTGTAATTTGGTGGTATGGTAATTATCTTGGGCAGTTAGTGAAGAAATTCTATCACCACAGGTAATGCTTTCCATAGCACCATGTTCATTCTTATGGCACAGAGAAGGAAACATCTCTCTTTTTATCAGAAAATAGAATTATTTTCCAGAAGCCCCTCTCATCCTGGCCCAAGAGTCTTCAAAGGTCAAAAGTGGATCGTGTGGTCATTTCTAGTTGCGAGAGCTCCTTTCCACTCATGGTAGGAAGTGCCAAGGTGATTTTGGAAGACTGCATCCTGGTCAGTTATCTGTCAATGGTGTCTGCCATTTAAGCCAAAGAAGATACATCTGCAAGTCAGGTGTAATGGTTGTTGCTTATTCATGGCTCCTTATTATGTAATAGTATTTCCCTCTCTGTGTTCTCGGGTACAATTAGTCATTTAATTTTAATAGCTATTGTCCAGATTAACACAGTTCACACTTGAACTATCTAACATGGTGAGTCCAACATACCCAAAATGATAAGCCAAAGAAAAGACTGGGAAAAGATGATGGAATCCTTGTATCATAAAATGCAAGACTTTCTTTTGATTAAGTAAACAACAAAATCTAGGATAGTTCTTATACAAATGTCAACTCTAGTCAGATTTCAGACTATAAGTGATAATTTTGTGCATTATAAAATGCAAGTTTATTCTTGATTTAAGCACCCCTTCCAAAAATTCTATCTGAACTCCTAATAATCTCTAATCTTTTTGTTTTTATGAATTTGCTTCCTCCAAATATTTCATATTAGTGGAATCCTGCAATATTTTGTCATTTTAGATCTGGTTTATTTTACTTAATGTCTTCAAGATTCATTTGTGTTACAACTTGTTTCAGAACACCATTCTTTGTTCTGGTCGATGAATATTCCACTGTATGTGCATACCACATTTTATTTGTCCATTCATGCATTGATCAATATTGGTTTGTTTCCATGATTGCTAATAATGCCACCATGCACATGAGTATGTAAGTATCTATTTGAGTTTTTCTTTTCAGTTTTTGGGGGTATTACTCTATGGTATGAATCTAGAATTGCTGGATCATATAGAATTTTTATATTTAGATTTGAGAAGAACCCCCAAACTATTTTCTATAACTTCTGCATCATTTTACATGTCAATCAGCATTATACAAAGATTCTAATTTTCCAAGGTTATGTTTAACTAAATTTCTGTCATTTGTAGGCACATCTGTGTGCTTTCATGTCATATTTTATCCTTTTGGAAGAGAGAATGCAATTGGCCCAGTTTACTTTGGGTCAGATGCTTCCACCTGCATTAGTCTATAATAAGAGTCAGGGGGAGCTACAGCTTTATTCACATGGGGGGAGGGTTGTGTGAACTGAATCATCAACCAGGAAGTTTGTAAAATACTCAGTTTCCTCTTCTCTGAAATGGAGTTCATAATGTCGCATTGTGAGAATTAAACGATGTATATAAAATTCTTAGTGTGTGCCTGTATTGAGAAGTGGAGGATAGTAGAAGCAGCAGTGTATGTGGTCCAGGAGTTGTGGGGGAGGGTAGAATACTTTGTGGGAGAGCACATCTCTGTCAAATGTCAAGTATATCTAGCTTGCCTATTACAAAGGAAACCCTCTGTTGTAGATTTTTAAGTCCTGAATTTATCGGAAGCAATTTTCAAACCGATTTCTATTTTCAGCCCATATTGCCTTCAGGGGCAACATGTTTCATTTCTTTACTACCTGCTTTGTTGGGGAGTAATTTGTGTTTTGTTGCCCTAAAATCACCCCCTTCCAGTTCTCCAGACAGCTCCTGTTCTACTTCAGTAGCCCTGAGACCTTCATCACAAGGACCTGTTCATATTTCTGAATTCAAGTGAATGGGAACACTTGTACAGGGGCTGGGCTTTCTTCTGAGTCTCATTCCAAGTCCAGCATTTTCTCCGCATAACTTCACAGTCATGATTACAGCCTTTTTAGCTTTATTGAAGTGTCAGCGTAAAGTCACTTCTTTAAGGTGTTTGTGTGAGTTGCCACCTATGAGAAGGACAAGGCTGAATTTTGCAGTGGCAGCTTGGTGACAGGCTAGCTGCCACCACAATCTCTAGGTCTTGTTCCCATGACTTATCACCCAGTACAGGTGATCCCAACTTATGCCTCAGTGAAATGACAAACTACCTTCTGTGCTTCCGGAGTTGTTCTGATTACAAACAAAAGTCATGAGCAGGCATCTACTGATTCTGAATTGGGTGAACACATAAATTTCATTCCTTTCATGATTAGGGATGCAACG
Organism: Uropsilus gracilis; assembly: GCA_004024945.1. Taxonomy (NCBI): domain Eukaryota; kingdom Metazoa; phylum Chordata; class Mammalia; order Eulipotyphla; family Talpidae; genus Uropsilus; species Uropsilus gracilis. The sequence goes on along the minus strand of PVHY01005830.1, from coordinate 55,035 downwards.
AAGGACATCTGAAAAGACATTTTTCTCTCTATAAAACTACAGAGAACCAAAGTCTGCTCTTTTGCAGGCTTTCACTAACTGAGTGAATGACATTAACCCAAACACCAAGAAATGCTACTGTGATGCGATTCATATGTGACAACAGTGTGTCTGCCCCTATATAGTCACCTCCCAATTATCTGTACAAATGCAGGGGTGCGGTGGTGCAGATAATTCAAAACAGCAAACAATCCAAATGCCATTTCTGCTTGACTTGAGAATACATTATGCAAATTTGGGCAGCAAATTTACCTTCTTTATTACATTTTGCTTGGATTCATATTAAAAATTTGTTTGCATTCTCTAAGAGTGTATGTGTACATGGTGGGAGGTAGGGAGGCAGTTGGAATGGCATCCCTGGAGTTCAAGAGAATCATAAAACCTTGGCATGCAAAGGAGTCATAGAAATCACCATGCAACTTCCTCATTTCCAGAAGAGGCAACAGAGACCCAGAGAAGTGATGCAACTTATGGGAGATCCCAAAGTAAACTGAAGGCAGAGCAGACCATTTCAGAAGAGAAATATAAAATATTAAATCAAAAGCCTAGTGGAGAGTCCCAGCTTTGTCAGGAGAAACTCAAACATAAACAATCTTGTTAGTACTCCAAAGGGTGAAGCCATTTGTATTTTTGCTTCTGGAGGCACAAAACGTCCTAACACAGCTAGAGCAGCTCTTCCTCCACATGGACAGACAAGCACCTGTTTCCTCAAGGCAGCCAACAGCCCTGGTGGTGCTGATCCACATACTGTCAGGACTGAAGTCACCAGCATCAGTCAGGAATGCTTAAATAGGGTCACCCAATGTCTATATGTGCTGGACACAGAGAATTACTGGGAAGCACAAACATGGGAATTAGGGAGTGTGTACTCTGGGGAGCATAGGGAGGGAGACTGAATGTAAGCACTGTGTCTTAAATCAGGACACCAGTAGCATGTGCCAACATGATGGTAACCTGGGACCTGCCTGCTAGTGAGTTTAGTGGAGCTTACAATAATAGCTAATGAACAAACAGGAGGCAGCTAGGTAGGCCTCTGCCTTTGGCTAAGCTCCCCCAAAACTATAGCAGTCAGGCTCAAGAAAAGACATCCATAGGACCAGTCAGTTAGTGAACAACATTTCAGGTACCTCTGGGGAGTTGGACAGCCGGAGGATAGTAATGAGCTACGTGGGTTGTCATACTCTGCCTCACTTCCAATCCAACTGGTTGCTGATCCAGGGTCATTAACAGCAAATGCCCTTTTGTAGTTGGAGTGAGCTGGCAGGAGATCCTGAGTTTTCCTGTGTGGGCAGCTGTTCTCCATGCCTTGGGTCCCCCTAGAGGGAATCAACAGAGTTGCTGGAGCACCTGGAGATGCTTAGAGGCTGACATGACATTGGGGGCTGGTTTAAAATGGAAGTGGTCCCCAAAGACTGAAGAGGTGCTCTGGGCTGGCACACAGGCAAGACTCGCTTTGAACTTTCAGTCTGCAAGTCAGATCCATCAACATTATTCACCTGTTTTTCCTACTCTTATTTTCTGCCAAGAATGAGGACAAATATTTACCTTTGACTGTAGGATAATGTCTGAAGTTGTTTAGTGGGTGAAAGGTCTTCCTTTTAATCAGAGATGGATTTTTATTAATGTTTTATTAATTCTTTCTGGGCAAATCCTTTTTCACAACATCTGCTGAGATATGCTAGGGTTATCAGTAATCATAATGATACAAAGGATTACTAACAATAATACATAAAACAGCATAACTTCAGTTTACAGAATGTTAACATCGATGGAAATGTTAGCATAGAAACCTCATTTAATTCTCACAATAGCTATGTAAAGTGAATACAAATAGTTTATTATCTTCAGAGCTTTTAGAGGAAAACTGGCTTACCCAAGGACACAGTGGAGTAGAAACTTGAACCTGATGTAGACTTAAGGTTAGATGGTGAACCTAACCTGGATGGAGCTACGGTCAAGAAAAAAATGTATATATATGACAGTCCAGAAACCACAACCCTAAGAATTAATTCAGATTGTCTGGAATGGGAAGCATAGGGAGGGAGACTGAATGTACTCAAAAAGAAAGGGTAGTCCACACTCAGGACAGCTTCATGCAAATTAGGTCTTCAGTCAATGTAGTTCTGTTTGGTGGAAATTTATCTATGGTGATTGCTGAATTTCAGTCCTGGGTGGTCATCAAATGCCATTTTGGTTTCAAGAGATAGTGGCCTATCTGGACATAGAGGAATGTAGATGAAATTACCCAGATGCCCGAATATGCCTTTAGAGGACTCTCAAGAATTTCTCATCTGTTTTCTTTTTGCCCAGATTTGGGATAACTCCCTTTAAAAAAAAAAAGAGGTTATTTATCACAGGCTGCATCATTCTTTTTCAGAGTGTATGGCCCTCCCTGCAAATACCTATGAGGAAAGATCCAGAAACTTTAGACAAAATGGGAACTATGAGTTCTAGCCTGTGACCTGGCAGAATTCAGTGTGGCAGGCAGAGCAGGGCAGCAATGGACACACCCTACTGCAGTTCACCTGTCATTTAGATGGAGGACCTGGAGTTGCCAGCTCAGAGACCAGAGCAGGTAATTGCTTACACAGGGTAATTTGAGGGTCATTAAAAAGAAGTGGAAATGTAGATTCTTAGAGCCTACTGAACCACAAACTCTGGGGGTAATAATTACAATCTGTGTTTAAATAGAGTCTTTAAGTAATTCTGCTGTATACGAATGATCAAGAACCACTTAGGCCAGGAATCAGCACACTTTTTCTGTAAAAGACCAGATAATAAATATTTTAGTCTTTGGGGGCCACCATCTCTGATAAGGTTACTGAACTCTACCACTGTAGTGAAAGTAATCATAGAGAATAGGTAAATGGATGAGACAGCAATCTAGCAATACTTTATTTAGACTAGTCAGGGCTCACTGACTAGTTAATGGTATAAATGGTATATTATGGTATAAATACACATTAGTGTGAGTATACCTATAGAAGAAATTCAAGTAAGAAAAGTTGAATTTCAAAACCATGCATTATTTTGTGAAAGAAAGGCTGATAGTTCTTATATTTTGATGACGCCATTGTACACTCAAATACTTAGCTTTTCAGTATTATAAAGATAGAAAAATTGTTTCCTTTTTCACTGTTTATAAAATTAGATTCTTAATATTGTATCTGTAAGCTTTGCTACTTCACAAACTACCCTGAAGCTCGGTGACTTTAAACAACTCCTTTGTATTGTTGCTCCTGATTTCTATCAGTTGAGGAAGATGGTTGAGTTCATCTGAGTCAGGCTTGACTGACATTGACTGATCTTGCTGTGGCTATGATCAGTCAATGGAGAGCTCACTCACATATCTATAGATTGGCAAGCTCTTAGTTGGGGTGATGTTGGTGACTGGGTAACATCTTTGAAAGGTGCAAGTCCGGGCTTGTTCAGATGGCAAGTGGGCATGGCTCTAGCAGAATAGCAAAAGACTGAAAGGACTCCTGAGGCCTATACTCAGAGCTGGCATAAACTTAATCCTCCTTCAAATTCTGTTGGTAATTTAATCACAAGTTTAGCCCAGATGGAATGGGAGAAAACCGGACTCCTCCTTTTGATGGAAAGAACTACAAAGGGACAATGCAAAGTAATGTGGACCACATTTTTTTTTAGCTCCTTGCCTATTTTCTGCCTTCCACTGGTTCAATGTCCCAAGTTTGAAGCTACCTTGTTTTTACTTTTTTCTTGATGTAGAGTATACACAGAATAGTCACCTGGTTGCATAAAATGTATAGAAGAAAACATAGGCAAAACACTCCATGACCTACACTGCAAAAACATCTTCCAGGAATCTTCCAGGACACATCTATAAAAGCAAAAAAAAAAAAAAAAAAAAAAAAAAAAAAAAAAAAAAAAAAAAAAAAAAAAAAAAAAAAAAAAAAAAAAAAAAAAAAAAAAAAAAAAAAAAAAAAAAAAAAAAAAAAAAAAAAAAAAAAAAAAAAAAAAAAAAAAAAAAAAAAAAAAAAAGAAGGAAAACATAAACCACTGGGACCGTATGAAGCTAAAAAGCATCTGTACAGCAAAAGAGACAATAACCAAAACAAAGAGAAACCCAGTTAAATGGGAAAAAATTCTGACCTCCACTCAACTGAAAGGGATCTGATATATCAAATATCTACATAGAACTCACACAACTTAGCAAAAGCAAAGTGAAAAGCCCAGTCCAAAAATGGGGAGAAGAGTGGAAGAGAAAATTCTCCAAAGAGGAAATACAAATGGCTAAAAGGAATATGAAAAAATGATCCACATCCTTTATAATCAGGGAAATGCAAATCAAAACTACAATGAGATAACACCTCACATCAGTAAGAATGGCCCATATCAAAAAAAAACAAAACAAAACAAAAAACTCGCAACACAAAGTGCTGGGATAGTTGTGGAGAGAAAGGAATACTTGTACACTGCTGGTAAGATGCAAACAAGTCCAGCTGCTATGGAAAGCTGTGTGGAGGACTCTCAAACTACTGAAAATGGGACTACTGTTCAATCCAGCAATTCCACATCTGGGAACCTACCTAAAGGACACCAAAACACTCATTAAATAAGGACACCTGTACAGATGTTTACTGCAACACTATTTACAATAGCCAGGATATGGAAACAACCCAAATACTCCAAAATAGAAGAATGGATCCAAAAATTGTGGCATATTTACACAATGGAGCATATGTACACAATTCAGCAATCAAAAAGGACAAATTTGATGCATTTGTGATAAGATGGATGGACCTGGAAGGAATCATGCTAACAGAAATAAGCTAGAAAAAAAAAAGTACTGGATGATCTCACCTATATATGGGATATAGGGAAAACAAACAAACAAAAGGATAACTAAAACTTAAAACTAACAAACTGTCAGCAGATCTGAAGCATAGAGCAAGGGAAGGGGAGGGGTGTAAAATCAGGGGCGGGATGGGCACAAGAAATTAAGATGGTAGTTCATGGGTAATAAGGTAGTGGGAGAAACTTGGGGCATACAACAATGTAAAAATGTGTATATGTATATATGTATTCATACATAAGTGTAATCAATTAAAAAAGAAAATGGAAAAAAAAATTAAAAATAGTCACCTGGTTGTCATCATTAGGTAAGACTTAAAGTGTTCTGTTTACTCCTTAAACAGCCTTTGATTACTCTCTCAGTTTTTAGCCCCATCCCTTACTCCTGCTTTGTGTGGTAGTTTGTCTTAAAAATCCAGTTCTATTACTATTCAGCTTTCCTCTCCGCCCCACCCCCCATGGCATCATTCATACTTCTTCATTCATTTTCATAGATTATAGTTTGGGTTATAAATATTTCCTAATTTCATGGATTATGAAATTTGTGTTTGTTTCTCATTATCCTTGTTGGCTTTGGAGTGATTAATGATAAGAAAAGGGGGCAGAAATATGTCTTTTCTCTGCCAACTTAAGATTGGAAATCTCTGATAGCATGTTTTCATTTTGATAGATTTTTTCCAAATGGCTCTCCATAGAGTTAGGACCAATTTATATATGACAATATAAAAGTATCCATTCCCGATATCATCACCATCTTAATATATTAGTTTTCTAATCCCAGTCAATCTTAGTGAAAAATGAAGATGGCACAATTTTAACTACATCTTTTTTTAAAGGGCCCTACTCATTCTAAATGAAGTCATTCAGTAAATACATGTTCTTGCCTACAAATGTTTGCAGAGAAATTACTGTATCCCCTTTGGAAAGTCTCTCAGAGTACTGACTTCTCTGAGGTACCAGTCGAGGTGTATTTATATATGAGAAATTTCATGAATAGATTTGTTCATAGATAACAAATGGCCAAGGGAAGTGATATCTTAAGAACTCTAGATCTTGGGCCATCATTCTCATTTTTGCTCCCAGACTTTCTCTCCAAGAGACCCAGTAGAGTGCAAAAAGGGGAACACTTCTCCTGCATTCTGCTTCCTTCTCAGGCACAGTGTGTGTCCTCTGAACTGGTCAAGGTGCTGTGTGCACTTTACTAATGTCACAGTAGCCCACCTGTTAGGATGCTGAAGGGAAAGAGAAATTTGGAACAGAAGCTCATCCAGTTCTGAACTGTTGTCACTGAGAATTGTGGTAGGCGCCATTTAGAAGAGAAAGACCTGATTAGGAAGTCATCTATCCTTATGTTTGAGAAAGATGGGGCATTGGAGCTCCCATTTTGTGCCTAATTCTCCACTGAGGAGAACTGTCTACTGAAAAATACAAATAAAAACACCAAAGATACTAATAGGAGGTACAGAAGAGAGATTTGCTCTGTTTTAGTAGACTGAGTATGAAAAATTATAAAGTACATTGCTAATGTACAGATGCCATGACTTCTTACAGCAACTTTATACATAATTTCCAATGCTACTTGCATCTGTGACTAGGTTGAAGAGGTAATCTCAGTCAGAGAGAGCTGACGGGAGCAGACAAGAGGATTCCTAGTGTGACTGGTTAGGTGGCACATCCATGCCACTATCTCTTGCTTTTCTTTTTCAACCTTAATGATCAAATTTTGTCTTCCAAAGGTTACTTCCCCCAACCTTTAAAATGTATCTTTAATGTTCTGAAAAATTAAACAAACAAATGATAAGGCTGGTTTCTTCTGAGGGTGATTTATGGTTCTGAATCTACTTCACTGCATTTCATCAGCCTCATAAAAAGGCAAATTGGAAATAAAACTTTCCTGATATTAGTGAAAAAACACAACTCATACTCTGCTAGACTTTTCTAGGTGGAGTCTACAGATATATCTGCTTCACAGGGAAATTCTAAACATAGTTTTTGGTTTCCCTGGTGAATGTCTCATACCTGTGGGCTTTCAATACCATACCAAATTTCTACCTTACTTAAGAGACACCCAGCAATTTCATCAATAAGAGAGTTTTTTTTGTTGTTGTCACTTGACAAGGGAACAATATGTTGACAGACTATGCCCACAATGGCTTCCATCAATCAAGCACTTTGGGAAATCAAAAATGACAATGAAACCCACTGCATTAAATAACCCATGGTGCTGGGAATTAATCAGAAATCTGGTGTTGCTGAAAATAAATGAGTTCTTAATAAATTAGATTTGAGAATTACTTACAAGCTGTAGATTATGGGTCTGTGTAGAGGCAGTTTCTGATTCACTGGGAAGTCCACAGGGGGTAAGTGCTGCTAAAATAGACAGAAAAATATATTCACTCCCCAGGATGGGAGAGGTGGTTGTAGAAACAGAGCCAGTTTCTACCATCTTGTCCAGTTCATGCTGGCCAAACCAGCTCTTCACTTGAAGTACTTCCCTACTCTATAGTGACTTCGATATTCAACAACGAAAAGTGTCCTACTTAGGCTTTTACACTATCCATCTACTTCTCATCTTAGATTTAATTTACTTGAGATTTTAGAGTAAATTACTTAAGATAGGATGACACTCAATTTCATTATTAAATTAATTGATTTAGTTTATGTGGGAAAACATTCAATTATGGGTCTACAATAGGCAGTCAGACCTAGACTGCCAAACCCTAACAATCAATTAGATTTAATTTAAGACAATAGATCCATTTATTGTAGTGGAATGTCAACTATATATGATGCTTTGCTGTATGTTAGGAACACAAAGTTACCAAAACTCTTTCAAGGATCTTAGACTCTTACAGAAAATTGAATCTGAGTACAAAGAAACTAATGCGCCATAAGTGGTCAGATGGTGTTTCAGGTTGCTATGGAATAGCAGAGGTGGAGGTGAAATTCAAGCTTGAGGTGTTTGAAAAGGCCTCACCGGTCAGGGGTTTTTGTAGTAGATGCTGGAGGGGCTAATCTAATTCAATACATGAGGGAAGAGTTAATGGCAGCCCAAGAAATTGGAACAGTATGAGCAAACACTAAGATGTAGTTCGAAAGTGCAGGATAAATACAGTTATAGAGTTGAGCATACTTGAAAGTTGCTAAGTGAGTACATTTTAAGTGTTTTCCCCATACAAAAACAAAGGAAAAAAATTATAATTAAGTGAGATGATGGATATGTTCATTAACTAGATGATAGCTATTATTTCACAGTGTGTATGTATAGTAAAACATCCATTCATACATCTTAAATATATACACTTCTTATATGTCAAGTGTATCCTAATGAAAATGGGGAAAAAGAAAGCTCTGAAAATGTTTAAAACTACAGTTTATTCATTCATCCACTAAGCACCAAGATCCTACTATAGTTAATCTGTTCTATGATAAAGTTGAAGGGTAAGATTGAGAAAGGATTATAAGCTACTATACAAAGAAAAAAATTCAAAACTAGAGTTTGAAGGATCATGAGCTCAGGTAGGTAAAATGTTTACTTTATTTGATATTTTTATAAATGAGATTATACTGAGCTTATTTTCTGTCTCTTGATTTTTTTTTCCACTTACTATATTAGAGATACTTCTGGGTTGATACCATACTCATAATTATTCTTTTTTGATCATTTCTGTATCATAGATAAAAATGAACTTTATATAATCACATTTCTACTGATGAATATTTAGGTTGGAACAATCATTTTCACTAATTATTTTCTTTCATGAAAAGAAATCAACCCAAATGTCATGGCTCTGTTGTAGAATTTTTATAAATGATGGTGTACTAGAGACAAGATTGGATAATATTGATCAACCAATCAGTTAATCAATATTCACAGAATTTTATCAGAGTCATGTCAGGGAAGAAACAGCATATTCAAACCAGTAATTAAGAAGAGTTTAATAAAGTTTGTGAAAGTTAATGAAATTTAAGAAAGAGATTACTTACGAAAGTGTAGATAGAGTTTAGGGAAACTGCCAAGGAATGGTACTATCTCCCACGGGTTAATATCAGGGAGCTGTCACCCCCCCTTTAGGTCAGGCTGACATGAATGGGGACTGGCCACTTCCTGTTCCAAGCAGAGTAGGTAGCTGAACAAAGAGAAACCACTCCTCATTACTAAGCAAAACAGTGTCATTGGCAAGATATACCACAACCTTCCTCTCCTCTTGCCAGTTATCTTTCACCATTGGCCAAAACACTTAGCAAGCAGATGTCAGTCTTCTAATTCTCCTATTAAAAAAATTTCAAGGATAAAAATTGAGGAAGAGTCATCTAAAATTGTAATTTCAAATATACTAAAAGGAAATTTTATTGAGAGTTTTAGGATAAGTTCTTATCATGGAAGAAATTTAATATTTTCAATGATAATAAACAAATTTTATGACATTTGTATAAAAAATCTTTTTTTGAAATTTTTTATTTTATTGTATAAGTTTTGTTTACATTTTTTTTTTCTTATCTTTTGGGTGTACCCCCATCCCCGCCCACACCTCCCCCCTGTCCCACCCCACCACTCCCTCCCCCCCTACCCCGTCACTCCATCTCTTCATTCACTGCCAGTTATTGGTCAATTTTTAGTCCATTGGATTCTTCCTTTGCTTTTTTTGGAGCAATGTTCTTCTGCCAGGTATAGATGTGTTTTCCTAGAATACAAGAGTCTGTGCTGTTTTCCAGGTATAGCTTTGTTGTGGGCAGCCAATTTGCACATGTTTGGATCCTTTCAGTGCCTCCTCCTTCTTACTAGTTACCTACCCTGGTCCAGCTTCTGTCACACTTTGCTCCTTCTTTGCTTGATAGATCAGTCTCTGGTATTGGGAGCGTTTCTCCCAGCCGATATGTACAACAAATCTTATCAGTATCACAGACAGACACAGACACACACACACACACACACACACACATATATATATACACACTTCAGAACTTTTAAATCTCTGTCTTTATTCTTAACATTTCTTCTGAGTTCGAGTCAGATCTCAATTGATAGCTGGACATCATTTCTATGTTAAACTTACTAATATACCTTATGTATATAATATTATATTTTATATAATAATTTATACTTTATATTTTACCTGAGTTCATGGTCCTTCAAACTCCAGTTCTGAATTTTTTTTCTTTGTAAAATATCCTATATTCCTTTCTCAATCTTACCCTTCAACTATATCATAGAATAGCTAAGCTATTGTAGGATTTTGGTGCTTGTTGTATGAATGAATAAATTGTAGTTTTAAACATATTCAGAGCTTTCTTTTTCCCTATTTTCATTAGGGTACACTTGACATATAAAAAGCATATATTTAAGGTGTATGATTGGATGTTTTGCTATACATATACATTGTGAACTAGTCTCTCCAAGACTGCCCCTAGAATCCTGAACCTTCTCAGCTATGCTCCTCTTGCCCCACTCTTACACATCTCTATTTCTCATACCTTTTTATGGGAGCCTTCACTTTAAGTTTCTTCCTCAAGCAGATTGTTATATGATCGATTTCAACCATGAGAAGGATGTGAATCTGTTTTTGCTGCCCACAATACCCTGCAGAAAGTTAATCTATCTCCATTTTGGGGGAAAAACAGGATCTTTCTTTCCAGATCTGTTCCAGGGCACTCGCTCTAGATGATATGATATCACCCGTATTATTTGCAGAACATTGCATATTTTGCAAGTTCTTTGCTCTGTTGTAAATTTCTTGAGAGCAAGGATCATGTTTATTAGTGTCACTCTGTCTCCTGGTGTCCATTTTCTTAGGAAAGAGCTTCACACTCTGTAGGAGACCAATGGCTACTGCTAATGTTTTTGCTCTCATTGTTAATTGTGTCTGGAGTAAACCAGTCTCAGCTTGGGTGCCATCAAAACTTACCACAGACAAACTTGCCTGTAAAAACTAAGTTTGCAAGTGTTATATTAAAGATGGATTCATGTTGTGTCAGGACTCCCAACTGGGAAAATTACTTTCAGTTCAGCCAGTATTTAACTGCTTTGTCAGCTGACATGAATATGCAAAGGGAAAAAAAGACCACCACCAAGAGATCACAGAGTGGCTTGGTTATTTCATTAACAGTTAATGAAAATTTGCAAGACCAGGTCTTCAAGTGCTTCAGGTATTGAAAAAAAAAGGTACCAAATTGTTCTAATTTCATTGAAATGTGGTTAGACAAGACTAAAAAAATACATGATTAGAACAATCCCTTTGTGGGTCTTTTCCACCTTCCCTTAAAAGAGTTGCGATAGTCTATAAAGAACAGCAACTTCCTTGCAAGCCAGAGGGCTTTATGAAGAATTAAGGATATTGCAACCTTGTAGCTGTAATAATAGAAAGAAATTGAATTATTCTCCCCATATTAAATGCATATATTCCTGTTTCTGCCCAAAATGTGTTTCTGCCCAAAACAACTTTGCTAACCCATGGAGTGAAATATACTTTGTTTTCACACGGGTGAATTAAACAAAGCTGTAGACTACAACTGCTTAGAAAGGAACAAAAAACATCACAATGAAAAAGCACTCTTGACGTATGGTTATATCAGTCCTAAATTGTATCACAGCTGCTTCTGGCACCATTAGACGGAGCACTGGGTAATTTATAGAAGTCATTTTTAACAATTTGATTGTTGGTATATATCTACTCAATTGATTGGTTGCAGAGACAGATCTTTATTTTTATAATAGCAATAACATCCCTTGCAGATTACTGCTCAATTTATTCCTGATGGTAACACTGCTAACCAGCGTCTATCAATTTATATTGGGGGAAATATGTTCTTAGTTCTTAATTATCTGTTTTAATTGTAGGGAGACTAAAGTTCTGTGATGCCCCAATTTGCCAGCACTGGGGAACTTGCCAGAGTTACTGAAAGTCTTGCTGTTTGGCTTCTAGAGGGCTCTGTGCAACCTCTTGATATTTACAGTGGATACCCATGTGCATAAGAAAGCACTCATGCCCTGAATTATGGTGGTCAACATAGATACATAGATGGCTCTTCTGTGCCCCATCTGAGGTCTCTACTAGCCAGCGAAGGATTTCCCCAATGATCTACTTGTCTGCTATCTACTCTTGCCAGCTGTGGTCATGAGGAATCTCAGTGATGACATCCTCCATCAGGGCTTCCTTAGGTACCACAGGCCTTTCTGGAAAGAGCTTTGTGGGAGGGTATAAGAGGCAAATTGTGTGGCAACTCTCTGGGATAAATGAAAGGGCCCATTTCTGACTCAATGGACTCAGATTGGTACAAAATGGCTACATACATTTAGCAAACTCTTCTTCACCCCAGCTACCACCACCACCATGGAATATAAATCTGTATACTAATGTGCATTAGAAGGTGATTATTATAATTGTTATTTGCCCATTCCTTTTTTAAGAGTTCCTTTGTTTTCCTTTATTATTTTTTTTAACCATTTTTAGGTGTGCAATTTATTTTCACATTCCACAATAATCAATACCATCCGGCCCTTGAAATGTTTCTTCACAAGCCAAAACTCTGCCCTTGTTAAATAGTAAATCTCCATTTGCCCCTACTTCTCATCACTGATAGCCATGAACCAACTTTCTGTCTATAAATGTGGCTATTACAGGTGATCTGTATAAGTGGAATCAGACTATTTATTATTCTATGGTGCATGACTTCTTTTATTTATCATAATATCCTCAAGGTCCATCCATGTTGCAGACATATTAGAATTTTTTTAGGACTAAATAATATTTAAGTTCATGAATAGGTCCTATATTATTTATCTGCTCATCCATCAATGGATATTTGGTGTCTACCTTTCAGCTGTTGTGTCTTTTTTGTAGAAACATGTTTTGATTCCTTTCTCTTTTGACGATCACCTAGAGTTTTTTTTTCTTTGTGGTTACCATAAAGTTTATATAAAACATCTTGTAGTTATAACATTTTACTTTAAGTTGGCTCTTGTGGGTGATGCTACCATGAACCTGGGTTTACTAATAGCTGTTTATGTGCCTGTTTTCAATTATTTCGCTCTTTATCTATTTCTCTTTGGAAGCATTGTTCATCTCCTTCAGCAGGTAATCCCATTCCAGATTTCATTTCCCTGTGATTCATAGTTCCTGCCAATGTCATTCATTGTCACTACCTAGTGTTGACCTTTTCTCATTACCTTCCCTCTCTGAGTCCCTTTATTTAGCTCACAGATTCTGATTTTTCTCCTACAGTGTCTTTTCACCATCTGTCTGCCATGGAAGGGGCAGAAGGCCAGGGTTCCAGAGGGGGGACCCTCCTATTTTTTCCCATGATGCCCATTAGCTGAGGCATATCACTTTCTGCAGCTAGAAATCACAATCCCTAACTTCCACATGGCAACTCAGTGGAATACATAAAATCGTCCCTGAGCTTGAAACTCTGGCAGAAGATAGAAGTTGAACATGAATCTATAGTCAAAGACCAAACATCAGAGCTATGATTAGGGCTTGAACTTTGAGCCCCATGTCAGTACCATGGCAGGAAGAGACAATCTTTTTCCCAAATGGGATCTGGTATCAAGTGAAGAAAAGCCTCCTCCAGAAAGGAGTTTTCTTGGGGCCATCAACCCTTGGAGAGATTATAATCAGATCTTTTCCAAATTAAATAAAAAAACTTTTGGTTTTTAATTTTCTTCTCATTGCAGTTCTTTATTTTTGATCACTACCATCTGTTGCATGCTTATTGTATACAAGGCACGTGATAGGAAATTTACTCGATTTTCCCTTTTTATATTTTTAACAACTTCACTATTAACAAGATGCCGAATGCTCTTTGGAGCCAGGCTGCCAAGTTCAAAACTCAGCTTTACCAACTACTGTCTTGAGCTTCTCTATTCCTCAGTTTCCTCTTGGAAGAAGGGACAGTAATAGTAGCTTAAAGAGTTGTGAGCATTTAGTGAGGTAGTTCCTGGAAACTGTTTAGAGGCATGCCTGATACAATGTGCTTAACTTAAATTAGCACTTATTAATACCTCTCCATCTTAATGATCAAAACACAAGAGCAGAGGAGGTTAAGAAGTTTGCCCACAGTCACATATTCTGTCTCATAAAATTTGCTAATAAAATTTCTTATTCTTTGTCTAGGTAGGACTTAGAAATAGAACAGACTGTATGTAAGTCTTTTATAGATATTAAAAATATGCACCCATTCCAAGCTGTATCTTGTGTTGATCAGCCTGTTTCTACTTCCAGTAAGATAACATGGAGTTAAATGAAATTTCTATCTCTAATTTTTACTGACCTAAGGCAAGTAGCTATCTAAAAGGCTGATATATTGATAATATCTTCTATGTACACACACAAAGCATAGAGATTGTTTATCTCACCCTTTGTTAAATATCTATCCTCAACATTCCCAGTCTCTAGAAAGCAGACTATTAATCCTTTCCCCTATCTTACCACACTCATCACTCTCCACAAATTGTTACATGAAAGATAGTGGATGGTCGTGGCAGTTCACAGAGCTGCGGATGATCTCTAAAGCTAGTCCTTTTGCAGAAAGCTGCCTAGTCTCCAAGAAGCATATGTCCTGATCAAGTGCATTTCAAAGTCATCACCATGCAGCTCTTAATATATGTCCCATTTCAAAATTATTTTTAATTGGCTTATTTAACTTTGCTGGGTTTTACCCAAACCAGGATCTGTTTTGCTCCCCCCTTTGTCTCCCTCCTATGCTTGATCTCCATGGGTTACTTCAAGTGAGCAGAGCCCATCTACCATCTGAAGGTAATGGGCAAGTTTATGACTGAACCATCTGAAGTGAGATGCCACTTTGCCTCCACTGCAGGTGGAAACTTTGACACAGGTGTGAGCTTACCTTTACAAGAGAATACCATGTCGTGTGGAAATTGTGACATACAGGTCACAACTTGGAGATGATTACCAAGAGGCTGGCAGAGCTCACACCGAGCTCTTATGGAAACTTTTCTTGCAGAAAACAAGATGATCACCATGTCAACACCCACCTAGAGAGGCGGGAAACTACCTCTAAATTGCAGAGGGCTGTGAAACATTACTGTAATAAAAAATACAATAAAATGTTATAAAAAATAAGGATAAAATAAAATTTTAACCAAAGGAAAGAAACTGAAGTGACACACAAGAGAGAGGAGTGTAAAGTTGCTTTCAACGGCCCCATTTTATGATTCTGTTGGCAAGAAAGGGCGAGGGTATGTTGAAGAAAAGCTGATGTCAAGGTCTGGGACTAGGAAACATTTTTGTAATGAGACAGTGAGTAAATATATTAGGTCTGCAGACCAGGTGATCTGTGCCACAATGACACCACCTGCCAGGGCTACAGAAATGCGTCCACAGCCAAGACAGAGATGATGGCCCATGCTCACCAAAGAAGACACTTTCATCTGTGGCCCATTGTTGTCTGGTCCTGGTCTATTCTGAGGACCCCATGGTAGGGTAAATGGATCAGGCTTCTTCCACCTTTAGCCTCTACGACCAGCACCTGTGGTGTTGTGCCCTCCCCATGATTGTCCATACCTAGCACAGAGGCTGTGCGATTGTGGGAGTGGGCTCCCCTGGGCCTGGGAGGAGGGGATAAAAGGGTCTCATCACCACAGGGGAAGGAAAGAAGAGTGTGAGGAGGGTCCAAAGGGAACACAAGAGCGAGGCCAGAGAAAGAACGTGAAGATTCTTTGGAGGTTGGAAGGTTTGCCTACCTCCCAGGCCCCCTGTTCCTGCTGCCTAGCCTGCCTGCTCACCATACAACTGGCCCAGCCTCCATGCCTGGTGGACCTGTAGCCCTGGTTCCCTGAGAGCATTAAAGCCTGTAAAACCCACCACAAGGTTTGCTATTCTTCTTTAGCAACTAGACCCAACAAACCTAGCCAGATTAGCATGCTTTCACCACACCTTTAAACAATATTGTCATTGCTCAGACCACTGAACATCAGGACCTAGTCTATTTAATCTAACCTAACCTTGTCAGACTACATGAGCACAGGTAAAGAGAGAGCTTCCATGTGTATCTAGTGAGAAGCCATGAGTAAAGAGAGTAGCAGATTTTTCTATAAGAGCACGTGGTGCAAGAAGAGAGTAAAGGAGGAATGTCCTCAGAGTTCCCAGGGAGAGTTGCCTTCTCCAGCCTGTAAATCAAAAGTTGCAGACAGGCCCTCTCCCATGTGAAATAAGTCAAAGAACACAAATCCAAGGTTCTTCTGAAGCAAACAAACAAAAAACTGCAGATACCCAAATTCCACATTAGTATAAACCAAAATAAAGAACTCAGAATGGAGATTCCATGATAAAAGAGTAGTGAGCATTAAATATAGTCCTCCCTCATTTGATGGTGCTTCACTTTATGTGCCTTGTATATATGGTGGTCCCAGCAAATTAAAGGTTGGAGGTAACCCTCTGTTTAGCAAATGTAGCAATACTATTTTTCCAACAGCATGAGTTCACTTTGTATTTCATGTTTGAGCAATATAGTATTTTAAAAGTAAAGTATGTACATTGTTTTGTTAGACACAATGTTAGTGCACACTTTAGGTTACAGTATAAAAGAAGCACAGTTTTTATAGGCACTCAAACAAAAAAATCATGTGTGACATGCTTTAGATTCACCTTTTTGTATATTCTCCTTATTATAGTTGCTGAAACCAAATCTTCAGTATATCCAAAGTAAGCCTGGTACATTGGGATATAGGGTCTGGAACCAACTCCAGGCTCCAGGCAACTATGGGAATTACAGATACAGAAATTGAACTGAGAGATGCAAATGTTAGCAGTATAAGACCAATAACTCAGTTAACACATATCAAGAAGTGGGCAAAGGAACTCTGGAGGAATTGTGAATGTTGATGTTTCAGATAGAAACATAATTTTAATTACTTCATATTTTTCTTTTTAAATTTATATATGTATGCATATCTATCCAGCTCTCTCTCTCTTTCTCTCTCTCTATATATTACATCACTGTCTACCCCGAGGTTCTCCCATCACCTTGTCACCTGTGAATCATCTTTATCTCTTGTGCTCTCCCCCTTCCCCGATTTTACCCTCCCCCCCCCCGTTGCTCTATGTTTCAAGTCTGTTGGCGCTTTTAAATTAATCTTGTTCTAATCACCTAATATTTTTTGTATGTTCTTTTTAGTTTCGGTGCTGGAGTCCTAGTAGGAGGAGACAATCTTTCTCCCAAGTAGAATCATGTCAAGTCAAAAAAATCTTCTCTCCATTAAGGAGAATCATTCCAGAAAGCTGTTTCTATTGTAATAATGAAACAATTATTTGAAGTTCACCAATTCTGTCTCACATCGATTAAAATAAAGTTAAATTAAGCTTAATTTTTAATTTAAAATAGCATGTCTATAGTGTGAGCTCATTTTAAAAAAATGTATTTTTATCTATTTTTCTAGTTCCACATTTGAATCATCAAAAGATGCCTTAACAAAGAGTTTTTGGTTGTGTTATCCTAAATGAAAAATAGAACTTCAGGCTGGAAGGATTTGAGCAGTTTTAAAATTTCTAACTCTTCTGACATTTTCATATTAATAGAATTTACATCCCAAGGAAGTAAAAGTCTTTATCACAAGGTAGAGTGATTTTCATAAAGAAAACAATAGAAGAAAGAGAATAAAAAATGTTAGCAGTGGTTAAATTTGGGAATGATATGATGGATGATTTCTTGTGTTCACTTGTACATTAAATCCATTTTAAAGAAAATGTGAGTGTGTCAAAGCATAAAGTATACGGTCATCAGGACAAACACTAGGCAAAGGAACGTTATCATGACCTTAATGAACACAGTTTCAAGGACCTGGTAGAGACAGAAGCTAGAGGTAAGTGAGGGTAGAGTAAGCAGAAGTTGAGAAAGCAGAGATTCCAGGCTTGGGGGACTCATTCTGCTATCTGTAAAGAATGAATGGCTGAAAAAGCTGTGGTATATGTACACGTTGGAATATTATTCATCAATCAAAGAAGAAAAACTTATGTCATTTGCAGCAATATGGATGGAGATAGAAGGAATTATGTTAGTGGAAATAAATCAGAAAAAAAAAAAAGAAAAATATGGGATGGTCTCACTTATATAAGGGATATAGGGAAAACAAACAAATGGACAAGATTAAGTTAAAACTGCCAATAGAACTGAAGCATAGAGCAAGAGGGGGGAGGAGGATAAAATCAGAAGAGGGGGAGGACAAGAAATTAAGATGGTGCACGGGTGATAAGGTGATGGGAGAACCTTGGGGTAGACAGGGATGTATTATATATTATATATATGTGTGCAATCAATAAAAAAAACTTAATAAAAAATATTTAACAGAAAAAAAGTCTCCAATCTACACACCTAAGGAAAATAAGCAGTGCTTTTAAAATTTGGCTTTTGGCTCCAGTCTCTTCCCATCCATTATGACAGGACAGTTGCAAGAGTCACGATGCGATTTAAACAAGATTTATTAACAAGTTATTAATAGCAAGAGAATGGAAAAATCATTAATGACACAAGTGGCCAGTAATCTTACTTCAATCACCGTTCAATCCCCCAAGTCCCCAAAACAATGCATATCCAAGATGGTGCCCTTCGCCCCTCCAAATCTGAGGCAGGTCTTTCACAAAGTCCAGCTTTTCAGCAAGTTTTCCAAGTCTCTCTTTTGCTTCTTTCCTCTCCAACTTTCCAAGCTGCTCAGCTTCTCCAAGTTTCTTCAAATTTTTCCAGCAAGTACTGATACAAAATTAGCTTTCCAAACAAGACAAGCTTTTTTTTTTCTTTTCTTTACAGCACTGCCTCTCGTTTGGTGCCTTGCATCTTTCTTTTCTAGGGTCACCGTTCCAAGGCATTTGGCTACAGTGCTGCTCACAAGGGTAACTGCTCTTTCAGGCCTCTTTAGCCAGTATGCCACACACCTGGCCACACCATTACTCTCCGCTTATCTACTCCTCCCTCTTTTTCTTTTTCTCACTTTCCATTTTCTCTCTGGGTCTTTTCTGTCAGACCTCACCCACCTTGGCACTTGACAGGGTCCTGTTTTCAATTGGTCACAAAGAACATCCCCTGGCTGCTCTATTCAACTGTGTTACCTATTATCAGTTCCAAAAACGGTCATTATTCCTCATAAACTCCTCTTGGCATGGATGTATTGCCTACATTCTTTTGAAGAAATTGAAGTTTATTCTCCTTGACCAAGGTTGGTTTCTTTTTTAAAATTTTATATGGATAAAATTAATTAACTAATTAATTAATTTCAGTAAAATACGTTTTATTTTTTATTACTTTTTAAAATTATATATATGTACAAAACATCATTGTCTACCCTGAGGTTCTCCCACCACCTTATCAGGCATGAACCATCTTAATCTCTTGTGCCCATTCCTCCCCCGATTTTTCCCTCTTTTCCCTCTCTTGCTCTATGCTTTGGTTCTGTTGACAGTTTCAAATTTCTCTTGACCATTTGTCTGTTTTCCCTATAGCCCTCATATATGTGAGACTATCCAGTATTTCTCTTTTTCTTTCTGGCTTATTTCTGCTAACATGACATGATTCCTTCTACTTTCATCCATGTTGTCGTAAATAACATAAGGTTGTCTTTTTTGATTGATGAATAATATTCCACTGTGTACATATACCACAGCTTTCTGACCCATTTGTCTGTTCTGGGGCATTTGGCATTGTTTCCATATCCTGGCTATTGTAAATATCTTGGCAATAAACACCCGAGTACAGGTGTCGTTTTGAATGAGTGTTTTTGTATCCTTTGGATACATTCCCAGAAGGCTGGTTTCTTTTTGAGTCATGGTTTAAACTGCCTTATGCCTGCCTCTAGACGTGTTTCCTTTCATTTTACCAGGATCTGTGTGAAATTTGGGTTGGAAGGGAGCATGAAGGATATAATTATAATGGAGAGAAAAAAAAGTTACAAGGATGCCTTTTGCAGTACTATCCCTCAGTTCCCACTCCTGAGAACTTTCTAGTGTCAGGAGTGAATAACGATGACAATGTGAGTGTTTTGCATGGCACTGCCATGCAGGTCATGCTGAATGGACTAAGGCAGACAATCAGTGGACAGTATGATTAGACTGGAATAGACCAAACACTAGCCTGAATTTTGGGGAATCCTTATCAGAGCAACTATAAAATACTAGCCCAACTTGTACTCGATGTTTAGTGCAGTACTATTTATAATAGCCAGGATATGGGAACAACCCAAATGCCCCAAAACAGACAAATGGGTCAGAAAGCTGTGGTGTATGTACACAATAGAATATTATTCATCAATCAAAAAAAAAAAAACAAAAAACCACAAACAGCAAAATGGATGGAGCTAGAAGGAATCGTGTTAACAGAAATAAGCCAGAGAGAAAGGAACGCTGGATGGTCTCAATTATATGAGAGCTATAGGGAAAACAGACAAACAAACGGACAAGAAAAATTTAAAACTGTCCATAGAATCAAAGAAATAGGGCAAGAGAGGGGGAGGAGGGAAAAATCAGGGGAGGAATGGGCAAAGAGATTAAGATCGTTCACAGGTAATAAGGTGGTGGGAGAACCTCGGGGTAGAAAATGATGCAAAAAATATATCTGTACAATCAATTAAAAAAACTAAAATCATTTAAAAAAACACTAGTCCATTTTTTTCAGTTACGTAAACTGAAGTTAAGTGAAATGGGTCTAGGTAGCCAGTTTAGTCATGAGACTGTGGAGAGGTAGAGGAAGATGACTGAGATAGGAAGAATGGAAATGGAGAGAGAGACAGAGAGGCAGAGAGGTGAGACAGACAGAGAGGTGAGAGAGAGAAACTTGATGACAGGAGAGAGAGAGAGAGGAGAGAGAGGAGAGAGGGAGGGAGAGAGAGAGAAAGAAAGAGAGAGGAGAGAGGAGAGAGAAGAGAGAGGGAGGGAGGGAGGGAGGGAGGGAGGGAGAGAGAGAGAGAGAGAGAGAGAGAGAGAGAGGAGAGTACCTAGGGAAAGTGAAGTGAGAAGCAGTTTGGCCCTCCTTCTGCCATTAACCTCTGTGGCCAGCACCTGTGGTCGTGTGCCCTCCCCATGATTGGCCCAGTGGGTGTACGTGTTTGTAAGTGGGCACACCTGGGACTAGGAGGGCAAGCTTAAAAGGGTGGCATCACTCTGAGGAGGATGAGGAGAGCATGGCGGGAGAATACTAGGCCGTACAATTGATCCAGCCTCCTTGCCTGGTGTGCTTGGCTCCTGAGAACAACAACTGTAAAACAACTGTAAAATCCACCCAGGGCTCCAATGTTCTTCTTCAACTGCTAGAGCCGATGTACCTACCTGGACAGGACTGCTTCCAAAACACAGTTCTAGTTGTGATAGGATCTGACTGAGTGTGGTGGCGTGCACCTTTAATCCCAGCCTCAGGAGACCGAAGTTAGGAATTGCTTGAGTCCATGGGTTCGAAACTACCCCAGGCAACATAGTGAGACGTAGTCTCTCAAAAAAAAAAAAGTAAAGATCTAGCTGTGCTTTTTTAAAAAGTGAAGACATATTGATCTATAACATCTTATTATATCACACAGTGTTCACCACCATCCAAGTCTTGTGAATAGCCGTCACCATACTGGTTGCAAAAACAATTTTTCTTGCACATAAATTGCACACAGAGGACTCCTCTCTTAGTAACTTTCAAGTATACAGCACCATGAACTATAGTCACTATGCTCAGCGTGGCATCCCCATGATCTATTTGTTTTATATCTGTGAGTTTGTACCTTGTGATGACTCATTTAGCCCATCCCACACCCAGCTGCATTTTTAAAAGTTATTTTGGATTGAGCCAGTTTGAGTGGGTATATATCATGGCCAATCAAATAGTTCTGACCAGGGCAGGAAAGGTAGGAATTTAGTCACACAAAGGGTAGTCTGCAGGGATTCTTGGGCTGACGGATTGCCAGATATCACCATAGCATTGGGTCTGCTGCTAACCACCAGGTCCTGGATAAACCGCTTATGGCCTTGAGGGTTCCAATTCCTCTGGTGAGAAAAATCCTTCAGACACCAAGAACCATAGCCGTCTTCCTAGACTCCTCCCTTTCCAACTAGGTCAAGAGAAATTTAGAGCATAGGTTGTTTTATAGGCCTGTAATAAGAGGCAGCTGTAATCTAAGCAAACCCTCCTTCAATGAGAAGAACCTGTGAGGATTCCTATAGGCTGAGGAAGCTTGAGTCAAAGGAAGTCCAATGCTTTGCAGGCACCATATTGAATAACTGATGGCGTCCACTGACCTATCAGGGCCAGTACTTGCAGACTTCCTCACGGGGCATGACCAGACCCACAATTGGCAGGAGGCACCAGTCTCTTTCCAGAAGTTCAGAATATCTTCATTTGTCAGGTCTTCTTTCCTACGGACCCAGCAACTTGGGGAGTTTCCCAGTTTTCCTGTGTCAACTCAATGAAGAGGATGAACTTCGGCTCCCATGTGGAGTGTGACACAGATACTCTCCCAGGATGCATCTCATATCCTCTGACAGCACTTTCTGCACATTAGGCCCCATCCTCTGAGTAATGAGCCTTTGGTGTCCATGCCAGTGTGTGCAACTTGGCCGTTGTCGACTTAAATGCTGTGATGCATTACAAAGTGCTACACGTCACCCCAGGTTGTGTTCGCTTCCATCTCCGCTTAGGCTGATGGGATGCAACATAACAGGATGTGGCAAGCTGGGTGATGTATAATGCAATGTTACGTGTCCTGCCTGCAGAGCAGCGTGTTCTCAGTGGGAGCAGCACATCACCATGGAAAGCTATGCTCGCGACTGATCCTGCATCTGTCACTGGAAAGGGGGAGCTGGCTCACCTATGCTCTCAGCACCTTGGAAATCACTGCTCAGTTCCAAGTTGTGCTTTACCCACTTCTACCCTCAATTGCTTTCAAGAAATGAAGCCCAGCAGCTTCAAGCCGAAGCCACCTCGGGGAAGAGATGAGACTGGAATTGCCTGTCTGTGGTTAGGAAGTCATTGCTTGGGAGCTTGGCTTTTACCTTGGTTTTTGAAGCCTCTGGCAGGAACAAAGTCCCACCCAGGCCCAATGTGTGTTTGTCAGATTTGTGTTTCAGTCTGAATAGTATCAAGTTCCTACACGGAGGAGTTTGCACTTGGCCTAAGAGTCACCTGTCTGTGAGTTAGTGAAGGGCACAGCTGCTTCTATCAGCTTCTGCCATTTGCAAGACCGTGCATCTTGCCCCTTAGGGGCAAGCCTGAGTTCTCAGTTACTTAAAAGAATCACGCACCAGTCTCTTCCCAAAAGACTTCCTCAGTCAGGCGACCCTGGTTTCTTCCCACAGGCATTGCTTCTTGAACATGCTTATCTCGGTGCCTGGCCACGTCACGGAAAATTTACACAGAAAATGAAGGGGGTGCTTGAAATTGCAAGCTGTTCCAAAACACATGCCCGCTGAGGGCAGGGCCAAAGACCCCTCCCCCCATCCCCTGTGTGCTTATTTATGGAGAGCGCTTATGGAGTGCAAGATGCAGTCTTGAGTGTAGAATGAGCTGCTGGTGTTTATAAATAATTGGTTTTCCAAACTGTAAAAGTAATGTTTATTCAAGACCAATGGAAACATGCATAAAATAAGAAATAGAAAACTAAAATCGCTCATAGTCCTACCACTCAGAATAATCACTAGTTGTGTTTTGTTATCTTTTCTCCCAATATTTCATAAAAATACAAGCATTTTAAAAAGCTCAGTATAATATATATATAATACATATGATTATATATAATGTTTAATGATTATGCTAGGCTAAATTTTATGATTGTATTACATAATATTAGCATTCTCGATAATACTATGTTATTAAATATAAATACAATCTATAAAAATCATGCCCTTCTATTTTTCTGCTTAATATGACATTATTAATGTTTCTCCATGATTTACTTTGAATAAATGACTAACACAGGAATCACTAGGTCAGAAGGGTAATTGTAAATTATGTGATAGATAAGTTTAAATTACAAAAATACTATCTGGCTCAGAAATCTTAGCAACCTTTTAAGCCTTGAAGAACCTCCATCCCCTTCCACTGACATGGACCCAGGTTCACGGCCAATGCCAGCCCACAGTGACTGGTGGTTGAAAGTGCCAAGTCCAACATGGGGGAAGAGAGAGGTAGGGGAAAAAAAGAACACCAAGTCCATGGAACAATGACAGTTTCCACTCCCCAAGTTCTTAATTTCTATCTCTGTAAGATATATTTAAAAATGACTCCCCCTGGGTTCTTAAGCTCTTTGGGGAGGTTTCAAGCTCCCTGGGGCAGGTTTCCAGACCTGTCCCAATAATGTAACAATATTATTAACAATAAATTGTTATATTTATTTTTCAGTGTTCTTAACTTTACCCAGAAGCAGATCTTCTCATATGCTTGGTTCTTCTGCAGGGATGCTCAGATGAGTTGAGGATCCAGAGCAGAAGTAAGGGGTAACAGGCAGAAGAGAAGATGTTACATAAGTCTCACACTTTGCTCCATTTCCTAAATTCTTCCTTCATTCCCAAAGACTTTGTTCAGAAGAAGCTAGGATCAAAACACATACTTTTCTTTTTAATTTATGTTTTAAGTTAATTTATTTTTTTTTATGAAGTATCTTCGGTTTATAACACTGCACATGATTAAGGGGGAGTAGATTCACACTGCCCCTATTGTCTTAGCACCCATAATCCTTTACCCCAGACCAACAGGCCATCCCCACTTCTTTCCCCTCCATTCCCCTCCAGTCCCCTCAGTTGCCTCAATTCCATAGTAATATTTCTAAGGTTTGTAAAACACACTTTTTTTTTTTTACTCCTGCCTAATGCAGTAGCCATTAGCCCTATCTGGCTATTTAAATTCATTAAATAAATTAGAATTGCATACAATTCAGTCCCTCGGTTGCACTCACGGCATTTCAAACACTCAGTCGCATGTATGTCTATATCAAACATGCCCATGACCCCAGAAAGTTCTATGAGCAGCAGTGCTGCTCTGAAGTATTCTCAGACTGAGAAGAATGAATGAGGAGCCCTGGGACTTGGGAATATCTGCCAGAACATTATCCAGGGAGAGATTTCTTTGAAGATACAATTTCTTTTGGAAGCTCACGCAAATTTTTCATTCTATTAAATGACACATACACATTTGTTGTCATGCAATAAAATGATTTAAAATACTGAACAGTGGATGAAATTGATGAACTGGAAAGGCATCAAATTTATCCTGTGGTTTTTCCTATTGTGGAGAAACACAGCTTTGGGGACCCCGAGTTTTGTTCTACACTGTTTGTTACCAGTGGGAAGCCTTCCCATCATGCCAGAAGAGACGGTCCTCTTGAAGTAATTCAAAGGCAGCCCCTGAGTGTGGTACATGTGCAAGCCTCCTAGGGGACCTCCCATTACACACACACAAACACCCACACATACACAATTTTTAAATTGATTGTACATATGGTCTTCCCCATTTTTAACAATGCTGTGAAAACCCTGCTGGCTGAGTAGCTGCAGATCAGACTTGTTGACCAGATAACAGATTCCCTGTCTGACTGCAGTGGTTATAGCTTTCGCTTTTAGACCAATGTTCTCAGGGAAGTCACTTTATGTTCAGGACTGAGAGCTGGTATACATAGACTGGAGGTCTTCAAAATCACTAGGAATGATTACTAAACATGTAAATTCCCTGTTATGCAAGAATCTTGAGCAGTCACATCACACATAGTCACCCAGCATAACAGTAATCAACAGGCACCTACTATGTGTGGGTAATAATGGGCAATGGAAATACAAAGCAAATAATCATTAACGTCTAGAATTTAAGATTAGAAGCAAGCTCCAAAGGCTCCACATGTCAACCGTAGGTGGATTCAATTATAATCTACATACTGACTGCACTTTCTAATGCATGAGATCAGGTTCTTTGTTAATGATTTGGCTTATATATTTTTCCATAGTAGATTTTTTTTCATCTGACAAAGACTATTTAATAATTTCCAACAAAGATGTTCAGAATAATCTGAAGAAAAGCAAAAATGTGTGCAGAGCATGCTAGAGGCTACACTGGTACTTGCGGTCTTTTTGTAGTTCTGAAAACTTGGAGGGAATGAGACCAAATGTCTGTGGTCTCCTGTTTTTTAAGCCAACATGTCAAAATTTTTGCTTCGTTTAAATTCTTCATTCTGTAGTTGAGGTTTATGCTTTTCTTGTGCTCAGCAGAGACAGAAATGAGTTTGTATTTTTGAATAAAAATTTAAAATTTCTCATGGTTTTGAGAATCTCTATTAATGTTTTATGTAGATTGACAGCACAAACGAAGTCCTCTCGCTTCTTTCACCTTCCCCATACGTGCTCTTTTCCTACTTGAATCACTTGTTTGATTGTTTGAATTCTGTTTGTTTCTGGAACTTCTCCAATCTGTCTATACCCTCTTGGGGTAAAAATGCTGCATCAAATAAGGCCCTTATCAGTAATGGAGCTGGATTCAACCAAAGCTGCACCAAGACCATCCAATTTCAACTGGTTCATTGTTTTTCGCTAAACAAGGTCACAACACCTATTTTTCTATTTCTTCCCCCCAATCAGATGCCCTCTCTATTAAGAATCTCTCTCAGTATTTAAAAGAGGACTTGTTATTGCAAATATTTGTTTCGATTAATTAGCAATGGCCTTGTGATGAAGCCTGTCTGCATTTTTCTATTGTGACCATGTGGTAGCTCTAGCCCCAGGGTGATGCACAGCCCAGCAACATTCCTTAACGATCCTCTTAATTACACAGTTGGGGTAACCATTCTGTCTAAAAAATCTGCTTCGTAATTACAAAATCACCAGCCTAGCCAGCCGAGTTGACCCATCAATCGCTTGCATTCCTCTGTGTCCTTAAAATGTGCACAGTTTTCTCTCCAAATGACGGAGCCTTTGGAAGCTGGTGAGTGTGGGCTGCAGCTGCTTCTGTAATAAATGTCTCTGCCTCGCTCTGCCCAGGGCTGTTCCACCGCTGGGCTTCTTTCTCCACCTCCTACCATCCTTTCCTCCACAGTAACCTCAAAAACACAAGGGAATTCATTCTCTCTTTCAAATTCATCTACAAAAAGCTAGTTGCAGTAATTTAGCACAAGTCTGAAAGAAGTTTATGGCCCCTCAGGTAGACTGGCTTGCTTCCTTGGATACAGAAACTATTGTTGAAATTGCCACTTAACTTGCTCCCATTTACTAACCAAGCTGTAGCATCAATGCCAACATTAGTGCATGTCCCATGTCCCTTTGTTATGTTGTTTGCTGCATTGAACTGTGGTGATTCTGTGGTCATGTTGGCTTCCTCCATTGTACTGTCAGTTCTGGGACACAAGCACCTAGTATGTGACTGGTCCACATCAAGGCTCAGTGTGTCTTTGTGATTCAGCAAAGGACAAAGCTAACACCTTCCTACCTTCTCCTTATGTCTCATGTCCTCCCTTTGGAGACACTGCTGGTGAATTCATCCTGACTGCACAGTACATGGAGAAATTTGGGCACCAAGCTGACACAAACACATCTTGGATTCTGGTTAATGCAGCTCCTTGTTGCTATCACAAAACTGCACCTTGGTTGTGCAATGAGAGTTTCTTGTCTCTTGGGTATCCTATAAATGTTCTTTCTTTATTTCATCCAGGGAATCAACATCTCTCCTTAAAATGCACAAAATATTACTTCTCCAGTGCTTTCTGTACATATGCTTGTGGATTCTATAGAATTTTGCACCAGTCACCACTTCTTCCCATGAAAATCCTGCTTATGAGAAGTGGAAATCAACTAGAAGCTTTTCTTCACCTTGTAAGTGACATGATATGTATTAAGAGGGAAGGCTTAGAGCAAAAGAAGCCAAGATTCCTTGCTGGTGGGAATACAGAATTGTAACTGTCTTCACTTGTGAAATTTATTTGGTGGTTTCCTGCAAAACTAAATATAACTTTTTAAACTATAGTCCAAGAATTGTGATCCTTAGTATTTATTCAATTGATTTGAAAAGTTACAATAACATAAAAACCTGCACACACATGGTTATAGCAGCTTTATTCATAATAATCAAAAATTAGAAGGCATTATATATCCTTAAGTAGGTGAATGAATAAACTGTGGTATGTCCATTCTTTGGAATATTATTCAGTGAATGAAAAGAAATGAGATATCAAGTCACAAAAAAATATGAGGGAAAGCTTAAATCTCTAAAACTAAAAGAGCAATCTGAAAAGACTCATACTGAAATATAGAAAAACAAAATAAAGGAACTGACAGACTGAAACCAAAAAAAGTCTAGAAAAGACTCCAGAATTGATTCTCTACTGGGGGGGGTGGGGGGGCTAGGAGTAGAAACAAAGCAGGGAGGGAGTACCATGCTATACAATAAAGGAATATGGATGCTCTAGGGAGGGGAGGGGTGCCACACACCTGAGGAGGTGTGAATCTCTCCCTCTGAATCACATACCATAGTTCCTCTCAGAGGATGGTCACCAGGGGGACCGTGTGTTAGTGGCTGGTACTTTAGCTGACCCTTTTACCTCCAGAATGGAGAAGGAGGCTGGAGATTGAGGCAATCACCATTGGTCAAGATTTAACTAGTCATGCGTATGCATTGAGACCTCCTAAAATCCCCAAATGGCTGAGCTTGGATAACTTCTGGATTGGTGAACACATCGAGGTGTTGGGGCGCTGGTCCACGTCTCTTCTTCCCTCCTTTTCCTATGCATCTCTTCCAGTTGAATTTTGCAAAGTTGTCACATTTATAATAAATCAATAGCAAGTGTTTCTCCGAGTTCTGCAAGCCACTGTAGCAAATTAAGAAACCAAGGAGGAAGCCATGGAAACCTCCAACTTGTACCCACATCCTGCAGAAGTGTGGATGACCGGGGAAGCCTGTGGCTTGTAATTAACAGCAGAAGTGGGGGCTGTCTCGTGGGATTCAGCCCTTCCCATGTGAGGTGTGTGCTAACTCTGGGTACTTAGTATCAGGATTGCTAGATGTGAGGGAAAACCCCACACACTTGGCATCAGAAGTATTCTGTGGGTAGTGGAAATAGTTTCTTCCAGCAAGAAAGATATAAGGTAGTCCTGGAGCAGTTTGGAGTGCCAGGAAGTGAAAAAGCACACACAAGAAAAGAAAACCCTTTGAAGAGGATGTGCCAAAGATGGGGCACTGGAGTCATTTGAAAAAGTCCCCTATGATCAAACCTGGGACAATTCCAGCAACAAGATATTCAAAGTGATACTGAATTGCAAGTTATAGCCCAAGTAGAAAATATACATGTGCCCATACTCACAGATATGAACAACTGAGTAAAATAATAGATGGGAGGTTGGGCAAGATGGTGCATGCTTGTAAGCGGCAGCCTAGGAAGCCATGGCTGGGGCCAGGGATTGTGGTTCAAGTCCCTCTGGGGACACATAGCAAGACCTAGTTCCAAAAAAAATACAGGTGGGCGTGGTGGTGCGTGCCTGTAATCCCAGCTACCTGGGAAGCTGAGGCTGGGGATTGCTTGAGTCTGTGGTACCCTGGGCAACATGAGCCTGTGGTTCCACAGGCAAAAACAGCAAGATCTAGTCTCAAAAAAAAAAGCAAACAAATAGATGGGGGATGGTTGTGAGTATGTGTGTGTGTGTGTGTGTGTGTGGAGAGAGAGAGAGAGAGAGAGAGAGAGAGAGAGAACTTTCCATGCCAAAATTCCAAGTAATTTAAGCAGACATTCCACCTCCCAGAAAGGGACCATAATTATCTCCTCCTTAGATGTCACACACAGTGACTTCCTTCCAAAGAACACTGTATGGAAAGGTGTGAACAGCAACTTAGTAGAGCAGAAAAGTATGCAATACTACCTCAGTGAGGTGACCAGGTCAGCGTACGGTGATCAGTCATGTTGGTAGTATGCATTCTTGATGTGATGGGAAAATAATGGTAGTTGACCACTGTGGTTTTCTCCCAATAACCCTTCACCCCAGTCTTTGTCATGAGAAAATATCAGATTCCAATAGAGTGGTCTCTTACAAAATGCTTGACCTTTATTTCTCAGAACTGTCAAGGACATGAGAAACAAAGAAATTCTGAGAAACCATTATGGTCTAAATGGGCCTAAGGAGACAGGATGACTGAATGTGACATGGTATCCTGGATGGGATTTGGGAGGGAAGGCATTAAAGTAAAACTGAACATGAAAAAAAAATCTGAAGAAAAAACAAAGATGGACTTTGATTACTAACTATGTATCAGCAGTAGTTCCTTCATCATCCCCAATGTACCATATATATGTATATTTTTAAATAATATATATTTTATTGAATAATTTTTGTTTATATTTGCCTTTTGGGTGTTCCTCCCCCCTCCCCCACCCCATCCCCCTGGTCTCTCCATCTCTTCTTTCACTGCCATTTATTGCTTAATTTTTATTCCCTTGGGTTCTTTCTCTTCTTTCCTGTAGCAATGTCCTTTTGTCTGGTGTGGACATTGTTTCCTGGGACACAGTGGCTTGTGCTTAGTTTTCCAAGTGTCTTTTTGCTGCTGGCCCCCAGTTCACACATGATTGTGTTCTTTCAGTGTCTCCTCCTTCTTTCTGGCCGGCTGCTCCAAACCCATCTTCTGTCATATTTTGCGCTTTCTTTGTTTTGTAGTTCTGGTTGCTGGTATTGGCAGCATTTCTCCTGGCTAAAGTTTGTGCACCAATTTTTTTTAATCGAGATAGGGCCTGGCAGATGGTTGGTCCAGGTGGTCATGGGGTCACTACCCTTCACCCCCTAAAGTGGGAGGGTCCTTTGATCATGCTGAAGGCATCTCTGAGTCGGAAAGTCCATTCCCATTGTTGTAGGTCACTGCGGTTGTATTTCTGGGGTAGTTTGTCTCTATAATCAGTCTTATAGTCCTGTATCCCATGGATCTGATATGTTCGTTGTTCCGGAATGCTTTGTTTTTCACCTCTGTATTCATGTGTAACTGCCGTTGAATCGCTGATTTAGTTGCTTCCAATCCAGTGTTGACTGGATTTGGAGAAGACCAGAGGGAATGACCCCTACCACCCACTACCATCCACCAATCACTACCTCCCCACCCCTGCTCTGTGCCTGGCAGCATGGCTGAACCAAGTGTGTGGGCAGGGCTAACCTGATGGTACGATGGCCGGGGTCACCCCCAGCAGCTCACGGCCACCCTGGCATGAGGCAGGGCCCCCCACCTCATGTTCCCTGAACTCTGAAAGGTTAGGTGCCTGAGGGCTGTGTGCCTGGCAGCATGGTTCCCGATGTATCATATTAATTTAATATGGCAGTAACAGGAGAAAACAGGCACAGAGCTCATGAAAACTCTAAACTATCCTTTCAGTTGTTCTATAACTCCAAACTATTGTAAAAAAAAAAAAAAGTCCATTTTTAAAAGAGGGACAGGCTTTATGATCACCAGGACCACGATACTTTTTCTCTATGGCCTCCACTTTACAAAGCTTATAGCTCTTCTGTCATAGCCTCCTTTTCCTTGGATTAAAATAACAAGGGGTTGCTGGCTAACTGACCTGCTGAAATATGTTCCTCCATGTTCACTCACTACCCTTTCTCTCTGCCTCTAAAAGTCAACCTTTATGAATTGTACTGGTTGGAATTGTACCAATCTGACTTCTGTTGGGTTCTTCAAATGGCAGGAGAGCCAACATGGAAGGATTAGTTGGGGTATTTATTGCCCCTGTGCCCTTACTCCTTGGCATAGGTTTGGCAGTGACTAAGCTATGTTGGCAGTGATTAATAAACTGGTCTGTTCTGAGACCAGATTCTTTTTGAACGACCTTAACAGCTTTCTCTCAAGTTTTCCACTTCATTCTTTTTTATGATTTGTTTTTCAGAACTTGAATGTATTTTTATTGCAAGGAATAAAATCTTTGCTCTTTAATAAAAAATTGCTAATCTGGATAGCTTCTTTTTTATTGAGATAACACTGGTTTACAACACTCTCTATGATCACACCTCCTCTTTTTGTGCCTAAAACATTTTATCGATGGAATATTTTTCTCAATAAAAAAGAATCAAGTGTTGATGGATCCATTTTGATATAGCTTCAGAAAAGTATGCTGAGTTAATAAAACCAACCTCAAATGATTGATTTGATTCTATTCCTATATGATTCTGAGTCTACAACATACTTTATTAAATTTAATTATTATTGAAGTACTATTAGTATTATTAATGCTTCAATATATAGTAAACACTGAAAACAATATATAGACTTCAGGTGTACAGCATTATAATTCCATACCTATAATTCCATACTAAGTCATGATCATCACCAGAGATCTCATTTCCACACCCCCGTCGTACAACTGACACACTTTACGCAGTACATCCAGTATACAACTGCCTTCCCTTGCCCCCTCTGCTGACTACCATTTTGAATTTAAAACATAAGAATTGTTTTGCTTGTTCATTTGCATATGTTTGTTCATTAGCTGCCACATGTGAGTGAAATCATAGAGTATTTGTATTTCTCCATCTGACTTCTTTCATTCAAAATTGAAGTCTGTCAATGTTGTCAATTCTCATTTTTCTTAAATAGCTGACCACTCCAATCAATTGGTTCTTCGGGTTCTTGCTACCCTTGTTTTTTTAATCACTTACTTGTTTCTTTTAAGTCTGCTCATATCTTCGTCAACGGACCCTTCTTTAGGCTCATTCCAGTTGCCCCACTCCAATGGGCCACCCTTATCTCTTCCTGCAAGTTCTCAGGCTCCAGAGAACTGATGACCACAGACCATCCCAGATGTGCCAGATCCACTCCTGACACCCCACACTGCCACACTCTGTCATCCACATGACTCTCTAAGGACAGAAGAGAAGCTTACCTCTCACTGGCACCCTGGAAGCCACCTTCGCTGCCCAGTGCTTGCAGAACAGGCAGAAGCTTAAGGATGAAGCACCTACTTAATCTTTCAACATAAACTCATGGTGAAGCACACTTTCATGACTTACCAGATTTCCCATTTGAAAAATGGGGGTAGTGCCTCAGGCCCACCTCATTTCTCTCTGCAAGAATTGCTAGTGATAACAAAAATGAAGTCATTAGTAAACCCGGAGATACATACAATAACATCATTTGTATAATCTTTTCTCCTCATTATAAAAGTAATAGAACTTCTACAGTGTCAACCTTTTCACAATCAGCATCTATTCATGAAGTACTATTGTAATTAAAAGTCGATAAAAGATAAAAATAAAAGTCATGTTGATTATCAAAATTTTCAAAGTGATTTTAAGCAGTTAAAGAAGAAATAAAAAATAACTCACAATGCTGAATCCACAGAAGAGTGTGCTGAGTGAATATGAAAATGCTCGCTTCAAATACTGGCTTCTTCCCTTTAACTGTGACCTTGCACAAGTCACTAAGCTCCTCTGAGCCTCATTTGTCACAGTTTTAAGTAAAGAAATGTGAATATTTCCCCAACAGTATTGAGATAAGAATAGGGATAATATAAACATGACCTTTAACATAGCACTTCATTCAGAGTAAATATGCATTAGGTAGGCCTGCGTTTGATTCGTTGCTTGGTCAGTTAGAAGGCTGACCTTGGAAAAGTTACTGATTGCTCTAGGATTATAAAGAGGGAGATAAAACATTTTGTAGGGTTAAACAGGGTAATGAATGAAAAAAGAGTTTTACACAGCAAATAGTACCTGCCCAGAACACTGGAGTGCAGCCACTGTTGTCTCAGCTTCCAGTTCTTCCTTTTCTTATAGTCCTCCCCTCTCTCTCACCCTTATTCCTCTCTCACTCCTTCCCTTCATCCCTCCCCTCCTCCTCCTCTACCTCCTTCAAGAATAACAATCATCAATGATGCTATATATATGTGTATATATATATATATGTGCAAACAATAAAAAGCAAAAAAAAAAAAAGAATAATAGTCATCATCTTAGAAAGGTAAATAAATCCTAATCAGACTCATGACAGATAAGTTGAGTCAGTTGGATGGAGCAGTCTCCACCAGAACATTGTTGGTTCCTGGGTGAACAGAATTTGTTCGAAGTCTGAGAAGATCACAACTGTGCCCACATTCATGATAGGCCAGACTAGACAGAGCCCTGCTCTTCCAACCTAATCTGTGTGAAAGTCAATCAACCCATGGACAACTCCAGGGAGCTGTTCCTCTCCTGGAACTTCCAAACCAATGATGGCTAGAGAAACACTACTTAGTTGACTCATGGGGCAAGGTTACATCCAGCTTCTTACTCATCATGCACATGGATTTTGGAGGGTACTACCTAAAATTTACTTATTCTGTACATTACTTTAAAACTGAAATAGGTAAATTAGAAATGAGAGACAAATACAGGAGGATCACATTCATGTGTGGGATTTTAAGAAACAAAGCAAATAAACAAGCACTAAAATGCCATGCACCCTTAGGCTTGGACATCCAAATGGTAGTTGCCAGAGGGGAAGGAGATGGAGGGGACGGGGGTTCACTGAACAATGGGTGATGGTAACTCAAGCTTTAGTGGTAGGAATGGTGTGATATGTGCATATGAAGCTGTGCTGCTGAAACTTACATAGTGTTGTCAACTAGTGGACTGTCAATCAAAAAATACTTTTATAAAAGACCTTGGAGTGACCTTGAGACCGTGAGAGCCTCATCTGTGTATGAATGTAATGGAAGAATCCTCGTTAGGCCAACATGGGAATTAAACTGTGACCTTAACATTTTGAACTGAGGCTGGGCACAGTGGCTCGTGCCTGTAAGCTCCAGCCTATGAAGTGGCCGGGGCTAGGGATCATGGTTCAAGTCCCACCTGGGGCCCGTAGCGAGACCTAGTTCCAAAGAAATAGCTGGGCGTGGTGGCACGCACCTATAATCCCAGCTACCTGGGAAGCTGAGGCTGGGAATTGCTTAAGTCTGTGGTGCCCCAGGCAACGAGAGCCTGCAGTTCCACAGGCAAAAGTAGTGAGACCTAGTCTCAAAAAAACAAAACAAAACAAAACATTTTGAACTGATAGGAAAGAAAACAAAATAGAAAGCCCCACCAGGTATGGGCTTCCAAATAAAGTGCTTATGTCCTCCATGAGACATGGGTGCAGGTGGGGCAAATTGGACCCCTTGTTGATCCCCAAATGACACCTTTGGAGGTGAATTTCTTTAATGCAACAAAGATATAATAGGAGCTCATTTGCCGCTAAACTCCTAGAACTTACTCCCTGTGGAAGAGGGGGCAGGAGCCTTCCTGCTCTACAGACCCAGGATGATAAAATCTTGGAAGAATAAGCAGTGGTAATGTGCTTAAATCTAATTTAAAAAAGGAATTTGGTATTAATGGGAGGGAGGAGGGAAATAAGGGTTGGAAAATGAAAAGAAGGGATGTTGTGGGTTGTTAGGAAAGGCTGTCTTTTCTGCTTGTCTCAGCAACAGGGAAAGGTTAGTGGGCTTTTATCTATTGTACTTATGTTTGTTTGCTGGAGAATCCCATAGATGGTTTTCTATGCGCCAGTCTCTGTCCTAAGAACCTGACAAATTTTAAATGTGTCACAGACATACAAATTATATGTTATCCTGGGAGTCTCAGAACTCTATGAAAGCCACAGACCTATCTGTTCTTTCCATGCCCTCCTCTTTCCTGGAGGGTCAATGAGACAGCACTGTGTACCCAACTAAACA
Organism: Uropsilus gracilis; assembly: GCA_004024945.1. Classification (NCBI taxonomy): domain Eukaryota; kingdom Metazoa; phylum Chordata; class Mammalia; order Eulipotyphla; family Talpidae; genus Uropsilus; species Uropsilus gracilis. Next base: position 19,574 of record PVHY01005830.1, on the reverse strand, counting down.
CCACTTATTCATCTTGTTCATTAATCTTTCAAGAAAGATTAACTGAGCACCTGCTAAGTCAGGGAAACATCTCACACTGACCTTCTAGAGTTTATATTCCAGGGAAAAGAGACAATGCAAAGTTAGTCATGAGTCATTATCCCAGGGAGTCCAGAATGTTGTGTGATCAAGTTCATCAGATCATCTTTTTATAAGCAAGTTTTAATAGAGAAGAGGTCGCTAAAATCCAAGGACCTTTTGGGGATAAGGTTACTTTTGGGGATAAGTCTCTAAGTCACAGCACTTAGAGACTCAGATGGGGTAAGGAGACATGGGTTGATCCCCATATCACATCTTTGCCTTGGGTCAGCCCAGGGCCTCTGCTTGAAAACTGCCGAGGCTTTGGCATCTTTTGATAAACAGATTGTCCCCAACCTCACAACATTTCTCCAGGAGCTTTGGATACGAAGATGGCCCACACAGTCTCCAAAAACTAGGGTAACGCTGCGCCAAAAAGGCTGTGTGGTTTCAAAAGTCCTCATCTCTTTATCTCCTGCAGGGACTGTTTTGATAAGCCAGAGAGAAACTGGGGATGATACATTTTCTTAGGAAAATCATATTAAAGTTCAATTTGTTAAATCAGCCTCCTGATTTTATCAACAGTGGGCACTTGTTCTAGCAGCAGAACCAGGAGGTGATAAATCCTTTAGGCTGAGTCCACAGATGGTTATCCTAACTGAGGACAGAATCAGTGGGGAAGTCAGCTAAAGAAGGTACCCAGAGCTAATATAATACCAGACTGGTAATATTGCTCAATCAGATTGCAATTATTATCTTCCCCTGGTCTGTGTATTATTTTAATAACAAAGCTTCCGACATGCTTGGAATTTTCCTCTTCTCCTGGAGAGCAGCAGAAACACCTGTTAACTCCACTCGTGTTTCAACACTAAAATTCAGACACTGTACTGAAAGGTTTCTTGGAAATGTTGCAAAAGAGGCTAGAGAAGGTGGTTTTCTGCTAAGGGCAATTAACACAAATCCATAAGATCTAAGTGCTTTTCAGAAAGCCTTTGGTTCTAAGGAAAGCATCCCAGCAACCCAAGGAGCATTAAATTGGGGGTGCAACTGTTTTAGGGGAGACTACCTGAGCAGCTGCTTAGGCCATCAATAAGTGCCAAGCATTTCCATGTGCTAAAAACTGTGTAAAACTCAGAGGAGAAGCTGCCAGCCATCAAGATTGCAGGCAGGTGACCGCTCTGCTCTGTGTACAGCTCAAGAGCTGAGAATAATCCTCACAGTTTTGAGTGGTTGAAAATAAAGGTATATTTTATGATAGGAATTGGAAATTTAATAAAGTTTTATTGAAACACAATATGTAAAACATTTGCATATTGCTTAGGGTTGCCTGTTCTTCATTACAAAAGCGAAATCAAATCGTTACCACAGAGACCTTATGGCCTGCAAAGCTTAACTGATTGATTGTCTGAACTTTTCAAGAAGAAGTTTGCTGACCATGATTTAGAAGACGGTGGCAAATAAGAGTTAGCTATCTCCAAAGTGTCTGGAGCTTGGTAACTCCTTGCTTTTACAACTGGAGAAAGAAAAGACATCATTTGGCCACTAGTAAGTGTTAACAGTTGTAAAAGGAAGTGGACTTAGCAATGTGAGAATGCTCAGAGAAACACAAGGGGTGGGGGGTGGCGCTGGCTGATGTAACTCTAATGACATCAACCTAGGTAGCGGGTATAGGTTGGGGAAAGGGATGAACTTGGGTTTTGGTTTCTTTGAAAGCAGAGCTTGAGACAAGAGTTTGAGCACAGGGAGTTTATTTGGACAGGCATCTTTGGAAACATGAGAGATGGTTGAGAAAATGAAACAGGGAAAGGGATACTAGCAAAGGGAATGCTAATGACTGGTTACTGCTACAGACAGGTGGGGCTCAGCCCTTTAGGAGACCCTCCAAGGAGCAGTGCAGAACTAACCTTCCAATTGCCCTTCCCATCTGCAGACTGGGAAGCTGGGGTGTTTACTCTGAGATCTGTTATTGGTTAAGCGCACATCACCTCCTCTGCACCTCTAGGTTGCACCTGCAGGTGGCTCCTGAGCATCTTCGAAGCTTGGGAGAAAGTGTGTGTCCTTAAGGTGAAAACACACCCCTCCCTCCAATACTTCAAGTGGGATGTTGCAACCTGCATGAACTGTCCACCAAGGCAGGGCTGAAATCGAAATCAAGGAGGTGTGACTCCACATAACATGAACATCTTGCAGAGATGCCTGTACAGTTAAACAGAGGTAGGGTTCAGATAATGATACATTCTATTAGAAGCTTCCAGATAATGATACATTCCAGATAATGGTTCCAGATAATGATACATTCTATTCAGATCCCCTAATTGGCCTGGCACCCCCTGATGGTGCACTGCCTCATGTGCTAGAAAGTACACAGTTCTGGGAGGTAGAAGGCCTTGACTTCTTGTATCAATCAGGATTCTCCAGAGAAACAGAACCAATAGAGGACTCACAAACACACACACACACACAGAGAAAGAGAGAGACAAGAGAGAGGCACAGACAGAAAGAAACAGAGACCGAGAGAGGCAGATATAGAGACAAAGACACAGAGAGACAGAGAGATAGACACTGACAAAGAATTGGCTCATCCAATTGTGAAGATAGAGATGTCCCATGCTGTGCTGTCTGCGAGCCTGAGACCCAAGTAAATCAAGGGTGTAATTCAGTCTGAGTTCCAAGGCCTGAGAACCAAGGAGCAGATGGTGTCAATTCCAACCTGGCTCAGAGACCCGGGAACTAGGAATGCGAAAGGAAAGAGAATTATCAATGTTCCAGCTCAAGCCACCAGATAGGAAGGGCCAAATTCCTCCTTCCTCTGTCTCTTTCTCTATTCAGGCTTAATGGACCAGATGATGCTGATCCACATCTGGGAGGACAAATTTCCTTACTGAGTTCATTTATTCAAATGCCACTTTCATCCAGAAATACCCTCCCAGACACACAAAGATAATATTTAGCCAAGTATCTGGCCACCTGTGATTAAGTCAAGTTCACATGTAAAATTAACCAATACCATTCTGGACTAATCCTAGCAAGCTATGTATCTTTTTATTTTAAGAAAAAGCTTCCCTTTCTAACCTATATTGTGATGAGGATTAAACGTGGCTCAAGCATCACAAAAGAATGGTGCATATGATAAATATGATACCATTACTATTCCTGAGGCTACTGTTTCTAAAGAGGTCCCTTCTCATTTCTTCTATAACAAACAAAACTCTTTGTAGGGTGTTGATCTTCCATAGACAGCTTTCCTAGGACTCAATCTACAGGCATGTAGCACTTCTTAATAGATGCCTCTGTGCAGAAGATGACTTTGCTATACCTCAGGATGTATGTCCCATTCCCAACACCTTGTTGATCCATCAGGCTCCCAAACACTAAAGGAGCTGGAAACATCCATGGAATCTATGGAAACATTCCCATCTCTGACCCAAGTAGGAAAACTTTTGACTAGGATTTTTCTTTGAAACCTTTTTTGAAGTTTTTTTTCTTTGAATATGAAAATTGTGTGAACTTCCTGGTCTCAGACCACTCATTCCTAAAGAAAGGGCTATGTCTGGTGGCAGAAGTCAGCATCTTTATGTTCTAGGTTCTTCTTCCTGAGAACATTGAAAAGATAGATTTCAGATTTCCAAGCAGTTTGATGGTGCTTGCTACTTGTGCAATATCTGGCAAGGAAAATAGCCCATTGCTTTTAAATACATGCAGAACTTCATATAGTCCCAGCAGTTTATGTTTTTCTTCATTGTATTTGCTTGTAAAGATGTGTCCTGGGAGATGTTTCTCTGGTATATGTTGTGGAGTATTTTACCTATGTTTTCTTCTATGTATTTTATGGTTTCAGGTCTTATGTCCAAATCCCTTATCCATTTTTAGTTGGTTTTTGTATATGGTGAGAGGAAGCAGTCTAGATTCTTTCTTTTGCATGTAGCAATCCAGTTTTCCTAGCACTATTTATTGAAGAGATTATCTTTGTTCCATTGTATGGTTTTTGCCCCTTTGTTGTAGATTAGTTGATCATACACGTGTGGCTCTATTTTTAGACTTTCAATTCTGTTCCATTGGTCTGTGTATCTGTCTTTATTCCAGTACCATGTTGTCTTGATTATTATGGCTTTGTAGTATAATTTAAAATCTGGGAGTGCACTCCCTCCATTCTCTTTTCTTTTGCTCAGGATAGCTTTGTCTAGTCAAGGTTTTTTATTAGTCCATATGAATTTCTTAAGTGTTTGTTTTATTTCTTTAAAGAGTGTCATTGAGATTTTTATTAGAATTGCACTAAATCTGTATCCTGATTTTTGTAGGATGGCCATTTTGATAATGTTGATTCTTCCAAACAGTGAGCAGGAAATGTCTTTCCAACTTTTTGTGTCTTCTTCTATTTCTTTTAACAATGTTTTATAGTTCTCTTTGTATAGATCTTTCACATCTTTTGTTAAGTTTATTCTCAAGTATTTAATTTTCATTGGTACAATTATAAATGAGTGATTTTCTTAATTTCTTCTTTTTGACTGATTTTTGCACATAAGAAAGTGACTGATTTTTGTGTGTTGATTTTGTAACTGGCTACCTTACTAAAATGACTCATCATTTTCATTTACAATAGCCAGGATATGGAAACAACCCAAATGCCCCAAAACAGATGAGTGAATCAGAAAGCTGTGATATATGTACACAATGAAGTATTATTCATCAATCAAAAAGGACAAATTTGATGCATCTATGTACATGGATGGACCTAGAAAGAACCATGCTAGCAGAAATATAAAGAGAAATACTGGATGATCTCACCTCTGTGTGGGAAATTGGGAAAACAAACAAACAAAATGACAAAGAGAATTTAAAACTGTTAGCAGAATGAAGCATAGAAAAGAGAATGGGAGGAGAGTAAAATCAGGGGAAGAATGGGCACAAGAGATTAAGATGATGGTTCACAGATGATAAGGTGGTGGGAGAACCCTGGGGTATACAATGAACATAATATATATGTGCAATTAATTTGAAAAATAAAATTATATGTATACAATAAATCCATGCAAAGCATCTCACCCTGGTAGAGGAGAGTTTTCATCCAAGACAGAAATAAACAGGGAAAAGGAGACAGCAAAAGGCGGGGGAGACAAAGAAAGCGGTGAGACACCTCCGGATGCCATCCGTCCCTGGAGCTGTCAAAGAAGAAGCAGGCGTAGAGAGAAATGATGGCAATAGGAGACCATCAACATCTGGAATTCACTGCTCATCACTTCTTGGTTCAGATGAGGTGAAAATGTTATGAAAAGATCGATCTGCTTAAATCCATTTATTTTCACAATTGCTGTGAGAGGCACCAACTATAACCAATTCCATTTCACAGATACAGGAAGTGAGTACCTAGTGCTCTGAGACACTGAAGCTGGAGAGGGAACTCATACATGAGGGAAATCATTCCGAAAGGGTCCCTTTCTGCCCTTTACCAGTCTAGCTCTCCACCTCTAATGGCATTTCTTTCTCTAAGTAATTATGAGCAATGGTGCTGAGGTTCTGACATTTGGAGAAAAATTTAAAAAATACTGGAATTTGCAAGTTCTGGAGTCAATCCCTGGTAGTTCCTTCTTGCTTTAAGCATTGAAGAGGAGAAATGCTCCCCATTCTAAAGAAAAGCACCTACCCTTCTGTTCTGGGACATTTGGGTTGTTTCCATGACCTTGCAATTATAAATAGTGCTGCAATAAACATCCGAGCACAGGTGTCCTTTTGTATCCACATTGAGGTCTCCTTTGGGTAGATTCCCAGAAGTGCGACTGCTGGGTCAAATGGTAATTCCATTTTCATTAGTTTGAGGGTTCTCCATACTGCTTTCCATAGTGGCTGGATGAGTTTACATTCCCACCAGCAGTGTAAGAGTGTTCCAAGAGGATCAAGAGGTCATCAATATATTTTACAGAGTCTCTGAGAAAGTTCCAGTGTAAGTGAACACAGTAGGTTCCCTGATGAAGTCACTGTGAGCATAGAGAAACAAAGAACCAAGTCTGGAATTAGAATGAGAGTAGGTGACAAGTGTATGAGGTGAGGGGGAGGGGCACTGCAATCCTCTTTTTGTCATCCCTCTCATGTTGTTTTGAACCTAAAAAAATGACTGTGTGTATGATTTGAAAAAACTTGTCTCTTGCAATACAGGTATCCTAAGTTATGACTATCCTCAAAAAAAAAAAAAAAAAAAAAAAAAAAAAAAAAAAAAAAAAAAAAAAAAAAAAAAAAAAAAAAAAAAAAAAAAAAAAAAAAAAAAAAAAAAAAAAAAAAAAAAAAAAAAAAAAAAAAAAAAAAAAAAAAAAAAGAAAAGCACCTACCAAAGGCAAGTGTTAAACCCACATTACAGATCCATCACTTAGATTTCCCCCCATTGCAGCATTTGGAATTTGCAGTAAGCAACACGTCTCCTGTCAATGGCTTCACATTTTTTTCATGTTCCTATTTTTGAGAATTTGACAATCTAATAAATATGCTTCCATAAACATCAGTTTGAAATCCTTCTTTCTCCTTAGTAGATAATGGCCCTAAGAGAAATGACTCTTCTTATCAAAGTCAATAAGAGTAGCATGTGGAGTGTTAACTCTGCATATGAACTATGTACACCACCCAGTCTTCAGCTGACTGCACTGTAGAAAGGCAAATAGAGATAGCAAACTAGGAAACTACATTCAAGACAGGATCACCATGTAAAGTCAGAAACAGATAACTACCACAAAAAATAAAAATTAGATAATAAAGGAGAATCCAGCAGTCCCAGAATGCTTGGTACCACCAGCCCCTCTAGACAGTTCCTTGGCCAAGAAACTTGCCATCCATTGGGTTCTGGAAGATCCAAAGCAAACGCTAAGGTGTCAGTTCAAGTCTTGTTACTGGTGGCTGCACTGTCCTCAGCTCGGGAGGAGACAGAAAGGAAGTGAAAGTAAAGCTAGTCTCAGCTGCTGATGCTGATTCTGTAAGGGGAGTTTCTGACTCAGAGCAACTAGGTAAGATGATGCCCTCATTTATCTAAGGAACCTATGGTTGCATGACTCGGTTGTTTGAACTCAAGACTAACCTAGAGTGCAAAAGCAACAAGGGGCAATTCAAGAGGATTTCAGTTATGTTATGGGAGTTGGGTCATGCTGATGCACCCCTCCCCAAAGACTCTATCAGAGTCAGGGGATACTGAAGCTTTGAGTTAACCACTTCAAAGGCCTCTCCCCCATGAGTAAACCCTAGATCCCAGTGGCAATGCAGTAAAAGCTCATGGAATGGAGTGACCCTAAAATGAGAATCAGAGCCACAGAATCAGAACCAATTCTAGGCTGTAGAGGTCCCTTTCCAGTTCTATAACCCTGCATTTGAACCTTGGTTTACACATAGAAACCAGAATGCTGGAATGAAGTTTTAGTCTCATAGAACTCCAAGTAAGATCATTAATGAAGAAGATACAGCTTAAGTTGAAAGGGCTGATCTGCTGTTCACCATGTTGACCATTTGAGCTGTGAACAAATAGAGACTTGGGCACACAGCTGGAACTCAGCCTAGCAATTGATCTGATATGTTTGGGTTTTTATGACTTCAGAAGTTAAGTTCCTACACCATGTCTTCATATAGTATCTCCCTATTCATTCTCTGAACACACAGCTTTAGGAACCTACTTTGGACTAAGTATTGCATTAGAACTGCAGTTATGGAAAGATTAATGAGTATGTGGACTTTTCCCTTTGAGGAAGTCATGGCAAACTTCATGGTGTTATTTCCTGAAATCTTTATTTTATGTCAGTCATACTGCTGGGGTGTCAGCCATAGTGTTGGGGTGAACTGGCTACTTGATGTGAACTTTTGCATTTCTGCTGGGGCAAAAACTCTCATTCAGGCTTCAGACTTTTTGGCTGGGGGCACTTGTGAGAATCTCCTGCAGAGAATGTCTTCCAGAAATTGTCAGAGTCTAGTGTTGGACTTTGACCATCATTTTTCCACCTTCAAAATCTTAGCGCTGTAAACACTTGTACTGACATACATTACCCAGTGGTCTGGACCCCATTTATCATGCCATCCTGGACAGTCCAATCTGCAAAAGTCCTTTAAACTTGAAAATTGCCTCCTTCTCCCTCTCTCCTATCTTCTATTGCCTTCTTTTCGCATTGAGACCAAGACCACTTGCCATCCTCCCATGAAGACCACCCGGGAAGCAAAATCATTACCCCAACCCTGGCCTTACCTATTTTGGGGCGCTTTTTCCTTCAGCTTGGCTTATAGCTAAAATCATAGTGCGTTTTCAATCCAGACCCCAACTGTTAGGAGACTGATTATAGTAAGGTTTTACAAAAGAAGGCTTCATCATCAACTGTACATACACAATTCCCCTCCCACTGTACTTCCATCACAGATTTCTGTGCATGCATGTGCATGCATGTTTGTGCGTATGTGTGTTATTGAGGGCAACCATCTGAAATTATGCCACTGCTTTCAGACATTGGAAGCCATAAAAACTTCAAATCCAAGTGTGAAGGAACCTTCACCCCTGAACACAGGCCTGAAAGGTTTCCTTTTGACCCCCTCTTCCAGATTTTAGTTCAGATCAGTTTCAACAGAGTTACACCAGCACTTCTGAGGCAACAGATATGGGTTCTAATGCCAGCTCTGCCTTCTTTTGAGACATTAAGCACACAATTTAGTTTCCTAAGCATCTGCTCTTCTATTTGTAAAACAGGGCTAATACCCTCCCCTCAGAGGATTATCAGGGTCTTTAAATGAGCTGAAGTATTAAAGCGTTTGCTTAGTGTTCACTAAGTTCTCAAAATGAAGCCACTTTTATTTTCTCTTGTGATGGTTATTATTTTCCTGGTGTCTCCCTAGTGAGATCTCGAGAGAGACTCAATTCTGGGTTCGCAATGACAGTGCTGAAACATGACTTGGGAGGACCTGGAGGAAGAGAACAGGAAATTGCTGGTGAACCAAAGATCAACTGGAGACAAAGACAGGAAGTAAGGCTCAAAGTCATATCCTGTCATTGGAGGGAAATACACTTTTATCTTTTTGGCTTCATGTTCCTTTCTTGGGTCTCTCTCCTTTTATTGGGGATATTTCAAACTTCCACAAAAAACAGAGTGTACTCGAATCTATCTCCCACACATTCATCTTCCAGTCACATGAATCTTGCTTCTGGTGCCTTAATATCTCCCATAGTAAGGACTAACCACCATCCATTTCCATTCCAGCTATATATAGCTATGAAATTGGGCACCTTGACGCTCCTCCACTCCTACAATTCCTCCCATGAAATCCTTAAAATGCATCAATTCAAGTACAAGTCATCTTTGAAAACATTGAAATTTTCCAGTCTGGTCCCATCATCCATGAACGTACCCACAAAACTAGGATCTAACTTATATCACATTTCCTTTTTGTCCCTCAACTTCTATTATATTTTGTGGTATGAAACCATTTGAGATTCAAGTGACAAATTAACTGTTAACTGTTAAATATTTAATGTCAAAAAAGCCGTTTAAAACCCATAAAAATTCAGGCCATAAATCTAAATAGTGTAGTGGGGAAATGTTATATTAACTGAGATCGGGTAGCACTTTACTTTTGTCTTATATCAGATGTTCACCAATTGGAGAACAACTGCACATTTACTGCATAAATTTATGAACATGTTCTAGTCAGCCCATCCATTTTCTCTGTATTGTTTTCTCTTGGCATTTATAGCAACTTCAGTTTGTCACTACATGAGGATAAGTGATTTTTAAATTTTCTTTTAGCTTTGGCCTTTGTTTAGTGAAATGCGCTCTTGGCCAAGCTCACTTTTCTTTCATCACCTTCAAAAGAAAAAAAAAAGGTTGATTTTTTTTTTAATGCAAGAAATAAAGTCCAAGATAGATCTGGAAAGCAGCTAGAATCCAGAGAGAGAAAGAGAGAGAGAGAGAGAGAGAGCTCCCTTCCCAGTTCTACTAATAATTCACCCTCAGAAACTAGCTTGCTACTTTAAAAGCATTCTACTGAGGTTGCTATGAGGGTCAGAATACTCACCAGAAAGTAATCCTCCAGAGACATGGAGGGAATTAATGAGGTGGTGAGATGAAATGCCCCTGAGTTATAGAATTCTCCTTAGATGAACATGGTAATAAATGACAGGGAATCAAATAAGAGCTTGGATCTTTGCTCACTGGCTTAATCTCCTTCTTCCTTGCCTGTCCTACCCATAGTGAAGTCATGTACAATTGCATAGGTTGTGCACTGCACAGGTCCAGCGTCCCCACTCTCACAGACCACAATGTGATTGACTATCCAGACTTTCAAGCTCCACCTCTAGGAAGCCATTCCTGATGCCCTCAGTCTTTAGGAGTCTCTCTCACCAATGGACTTGCAAAGATGTTACCAGAGGTGCCACTGGTGTCTCATGAGACACTGATTCCAAGAATAAAGAATGAAGTACTGGCATTCTAAGATGAGTTCCCAAGAGGGAACCAGGAAGAGAACTTTAACTGCACAAGTCAACCCCATCCCCTACATGATGCTGAGCTACCCATAGAAAACCACAGCAAGAGTTCCTGGACTAAGAAAATGAGCACTGCCCAAGAGAAACCAAAGTAGGTGTTCAGAGGAAGCTCATCCTTTCATTTGAAGGGAAGCCAGCTGATGGTCCTGTTGAAGCATACTGTTGAGTAACTCAGGATACTGCAGCCAGAGCTGAGTACCTAGGAGCTAGGTCAAGGCTATTTAGGAATTTTTATTTCATCTTTGAGCTCCATGAGCTGAACAAGGTCCCACCTTATTACAAATAAGAACCCAAAATCTGTCTTCTAGGACCGTTAGGCCCTTAGTCCAACTTCTGCTGTGGACCTGACTGGTGGCCATGGGCTCAAAACCTGGCTGGTGCATCTCCACATCATTGCTTCGGGCCCACTATCCAAGCCCATTAGATAGCCTGGGTCAAGCCAGCTGTGCAAACAGGCTGACACTTGTCACATGTTACCTGTGATATATGTTGCCTATAGTACTCCATTCCCTACCCTGGGGCACACAGGCTAGCTTGCATGCCCAGTGCCTGGGGCTAGAAACATAGGAACTAGAACATATAAGGGAAGGGATATCCAAAAAGTCTTTGTTAATTGTATCACATGTGTAAAATAAGCAGTATTAAATTTCCAAAGTCATAAAAGGAGCATAGCTCTAATATCATCTATTTTTTATTACCTTATGTTTACATGCCTCTGGTTAGTAACCCAAACCTGTTTCCATGGTAATGTGGCAGGGCTATGTGACTATGGGTCTGTAGCTTTCTGTGATTGCCAGACTGTAACCTTATCTCCCTTTGTAAATTATTTATAAATATTATCTTGTAGCTAACCTGTCACTGCCAACAACCTCCTAGAGTTGGCATCTCCTGCCCTGTACTTGACTGTTTTGTGAAAAGTTCTTATCAATGTTTAAGGAGAACCAGGGAAGAAGGTTCCTAAAGGTCAGAAGGAGGAAGAGAAAGGTGACATCTTCTGTGGGACAATCTGGTGCCAGAACAGACATGACTTCATTTAACCCTTACAACCCCACTTGACAAAAGAGGAAAACTGTGTCTCAGGAAGCAGCCACATAAGACAGGGCTGGGCTTCCAAGGTAGAATCTGTTTCCCATCTAAATAGCTGGTTCCAGGGCCCATGCTCCTTTCACTGCATGTGCTTTATAAGAAGGTGGCTTGGTAAGCTAATGCAGCAGCAAAGCTCTTCAAGGTCAAGAATGTAGGTGAGAAAAACGCTATCCTCCACAGACGAATCATTTGGTGATGTAGGAAGACAAAGGGAGATACTATTCCTGTCATTTCTGGCCTTGGTTTTATCTAAGAGAAGGGCCAGGATCACATTGATGCCAGTGACTATTGTCTCCTGAGAGCTGAGCACAATGCCTGGCTGCTTGATTTGTCAAGTAAATTTCTATCTCTGCCATCAGCCTCTTTTTCACAATTAGATCTCAAAACAATCAAAAGCACCTGTATTGGTTTTAGCTACTCTTAGGGATTGTTTTTTGAATATATAACCAGAGGGGTGCTGTTGCATATCCTAAACCTTTCCTAGATGGCAATGGAGCAAATGATGTTGAACTCTTTGCTTTCCCCCTCAGAAATAATTATTAATTCAATTTAATTAATTTTTTATTTGTTTTATTTTACACCATTATCTACCCCAGGGTTCTCCCATCACTTTATCATCTGTGAACTATCATCTTAGTCTTTTGTGCCCCTCCCACTCCTGCTTCCTCCCAACCCTCTGATGCTCCATGCTTCAATTTTGCTGAAAGTTAGTTTTAAATTTTTCTTGTCTGTTTGTTTGTTTTCCATTTACCCCTCATATAAGTGTGACCATCCAATATTTCTCTTTTTCCTTCTGGCTTATTTCCACTAGCATGATTTCTTCTAGCTCCATCATATTGCCATAAATAACATAAGCTTGTCTTTTTTGACTGATGAATAATATTCCATCATGTACATATACACAGCTTTTTGTACCATTCATCTATTCATCTATTTGGGGGCATTTGGGTTTCTTCCTTATCCTGGCTATTGTAAATAGCACTGCAATAAACATCCAGGTATAGATGTCTTTTTAGATGATGAGAGTTTTTGTAATCTTCGGGAAGATTTCTAACAGTGGGATTGCTGGATTGAATGGGAGTTCCATTTTCAGTAGTTTGAGGGTCCTCCACACAATTTTCCATAGTGTTTGAACCAATTTGCATTCCCACCAGCAGTGTGGAAATGTCTCTTTCTCTCCACACCAGCACCAGCATTTGCTGTTACCCATTTTTTTGATATGGACCATTCTTACTAGTGTAACATGGTATCTTATTATGGTTTTGATTTGCATTTCCCTGATTTTGATCTCTTTGGTTTGGAAAATCAAGGAGCATTTGATACAAGGTTGCATGTTAACTTGAAATAAAATGAAAAATTCAGTTCTCGAGTTGCACTAACCAAATTTCAAGTCTCAGTAGCCATCTATGCCTAGGTTGCCATATCAGACAGTACAGGTAGATAACATTACCATTATCACAGAAAGTTCTATTGGCCCGCACTGGCTTATAAACATAGTCCTTGTTATCAGACAGACTGGCACTGAAGCCTAATTCCACTCCTCAAGAGTTGTGTAACCATAGACGAGTAATGAGTTGGCATCTATAAAATGGAAATAACATACCACTTATTTTGGCTTAGGTTTTCCAGAAAACAAATTCTGAAAATGAAGGCCTATGGCAAATATTTTATTGGGAGTTTCATTGGGGGAGAATAGATGGAAAGGATGGGGCAGATAAATTATGAAAGAAGAAATTGCTTATTTATGGGTGTATGTGTGGGTTGGTCTCAATCAGAAGCAACTACCTACTAGTCAGACTATATGAAAGCTGTATAAATTGCAACTCGCTTTAAGTTGTCTGGAGAATGAAGAGGGAAGGAAGACATTTATCTTTTGGTTCCATCCTTTCTGCTTCCCTGATGGGGTGATTTGGATTAATCTCTTAACAATAAGCTTTGGTTGCTTTGCCATGACTAGACAGCAAGAGGTGCCTCTGTCAAATCCTTGGGGTTCTAAACATATTCATCCAGAATTGAGTGATAAAGCAGGAGTTCCTTGTGGTAGCAGTCAATTACCCTGGCTACTATCAGGTTCCTTTCTCAGTCTCTCTGTATTGCAACATCAGGATTCCAAAAGGGTCAGATAGCAGTAACAGCTTCAATTTCAGTGGCAAAGTCCCCCAGCACAGTCACTTTCCCTTTTATTTCTATATTCTAGTTACTGAGAAGACAGTCCCATGTGACTTCTTTTGGCTCAGAGCATATAGAATAACTTGGAATATCACAACCCAGAAGGCTGTTACCCCTGGGACAGAACTTTATTGAGGATGGCATCCCTAAAAAAGTCCTCCAGTAGGCTGATTGCTTTTGAATAATTTGTTACATGAGCAGACCAGAGGATACATATACCCATTATTGTACCTACTTGCCAAGAAAAAGGATCCTGTCAAGACCACCATGGACTACACAGCAGATTCCTATTAGCGCTCATGGTTCTTCTGGGTCATCCATGTGGCAGGGATGTTTGTCCCACTGCCTGGACCTGTTGCTGAACTAGTATTTATTCTGGATGCCAGCTGAAAATGAAAACCATTTTGGTCACCTGAGTATCTGCTCAGGATAGTATTTTCAAGTGCATTAAGGGCTACTTCCAAAATCCAAAAGACTCATCCAATGTTGTGCCTCTTTCTAAGACACATAAGCTTGTCTTCTCTAGGAGGAGATGTCCCAGGAAAGTTCAGCCTCTCTGAACTTCTAGAGATTTCATCACCAATTTCACATTTACAGGAAACATAGAGGACCATGGGATGTCATAAGCAAAATCCAAACCTTCAAGAAAAATGCCCCAGTTTAAATAAATGACAAGGAAGTAAATCAGAGAAATGGAAGTGACTGATAAATTAAAAGGGACTTGAAGACATATCAAACAATTGCATTGTTGAAGTCCTTCCCTTTTATGTTCTATATTCTAGTTATTGACGAGATAGTCCCATATGACTTCTTGTATCTTGATTCAAACAACAAATTAAAAATATCTATGCTAAATATATATGATACTTAAGAAACAACTGAAAATTAAAAAGGCAATGAAATATTTGATAACATTAAGGAATTATTAACTAAGTTTAGATGTGGTAAAACAATTAAATAGAAATCATATTTTAGCAATACATATGGAATATTTATAAATGAAAGAATACAATGTCGAGATTTATTTCCAAATAACATGAGATGGGGGAGTTATATAGATGAAGCAAGATTAGTTTGCTGATAATCCTTGAAGGTGGATTGAAGGATATATGGGGATGTATTGTATTATTCTGCCCAAATTAGGCATATTTTAAATTTTCTATAATAAAAGCATAAAGTCATTCAATTTGCATCTTTAAATGGTTAGTAAATATTTACATTGATAGGACTTGCAACCTGAATATTTGGAGAATTTATCTCCCTCTACCAGCTCACTTACAAGGGCATCCAGGATGTGTGTTGCCTCAATCTCTCCAGATTTCATTAGTATGATGTCATTTATGTTCTCGTGCAATGTCAAGAGATTTGAATCCCTGCAGACTCTACTGGGGGCAGAGAACAGAAAAGCTCACACAACCCCTCAGGCAAGACACTGAAAACACTCTGTCCCTTTCATATAAATCAAAATGATTCTGGTTCCTCCCCATACTGACCTGGATGCAGACAAAAAGCATTTGCCAGATCAATAGCAACACACCAAGAGCTAGAGGCTATGTTGCTCTGCTTTAGCAAAGATACAACAGCTGACATGGCAGCTGCTAACTGGGGTTCCCGCCTGGGGAAGTTTATGGTTATCATTGGCCATGATTGATCTTGGAATGTTTGTTTGCTTTTGCCATATTCCGGCCAACTGGATGGAAATATAATGGGCACTGCTACCCTCGTGTCTTCCAGGCCAGGCCTCTGAGGGCAGCACTGACCGCTGATTCCTTCTGAACTGCAAGGTTGCTTCATTGTCTTCATTAGAGAGGTTGGGAGGACAGCAGTGACAATGTCCATACTCTCCTTCCTACCACAGTGACTCTCATTCTGGAGGTCAAAGAACTAATGAGATGGATTCTCCAGCCATTTAGTGTAATTGGCCCAATGACACACACAGGGAGTTTCTCACAGCATCCGGGGCTGCATATCTAAAGAGAGGCTTGGGTCAGGAAACACGGGAATAAATGAGCAGGTGTCACTGGATTACATATGTCTAAAGGTGGCTGGATCTGTGCAGGACAGGTCACTTGCAGCATTGCTAGATCAGTAGATCATCATTATTCAGAGGATATACATACCATTATTTGAAATGGTATGTATGGAGGGAGTGTCTTACATGATCAAGTTCATGTCAAAGGACTACAGGAGAATTCAGTGAGAAAACTACATAATGCTGCATTACAGGTGATGTGCTTTAGTACTCAAAAATTGATAGTTCCTCTATCACTACTGTTACCATTATTATTATTTTCCTGAGGAATAGACCTCTTATTTGGGGAAAGAGCGAGGTTCAAAAAGTCTAAATTGTTATACCACCGCCTCCCGCCATCTCTGGGATTTTCATCTTCAGGAATTCATTTACTTGCTTGGCCCCATAAGGCATGCAGACATAATTAAAACTACAGTAGCAATTGCTAATTTACCTTTTCCACCATAATCTTCTGATAATAGCATGTTACTTTTTCAGCTATCTTCCCTCCCATTATTAATTAATTTTTACTCAGTAGCCATGCTTAATATTTCTCATTCCTTAAATTTTCTTTTCAGAGGCCTGTTGTGATTTCATTATGACACTTGCATTCCGAGTTATCCTTATTCAGAATCTTGCTGACTAGAGGACGAGGCTCACAAAATGTACTTCCATGAGGTGGAATATCCTAGCAACTTTCAAATAAGTTTAAAGGAAGGAAAAGTGAGGGGTGGTGGTGGAAATAATCCATTTAAAATAAAGAAAAAATGGAAACTAGAAATATATATACATAGCAGAGAGGAATAATATAAAGATGGGGTGTATATAAATCTAATTAGATCAGTAATTGCTTAATAAAAATGAACTAATATTTTTTCTTTATTTTTTATTATTTCATATATACATTACATCATTACCTATAAAGAAATATGGATATATTTCTACATAACAGAGAAGAATAATATAAATATGGGGTGTATAAAATCTAATCAGATCATTCTCCCCTCCCTCCCCGACTATTCCTACCCTCTCTGCCTCCTCCACCCCCACACCCTGAGTTGTGTACTTCAGTTTGATTGTTAGCTTGTTTTGACTTTTCCTCATAGCTTTAATTTTTTTCCTGTATCCCATATATTAGTGAAACCATTTGGTTTCTGTCTTTTTCCTTCTGACTTGTTTCTGCCAATATGATTTCTTCTAGGTACATCCATGTTATCATAAAATCATCAAATTTGTCATTTTTAATTGATGAGTAATATTCTGTTGTGTATATATACCACATCTTTTTCATCCAGTTCTCTGTCTTGGGGCATTTGGGTTGTTTCCAGGTTCTTGCAATTATTAATAGTACTGCAGTAAACATCTGAGCACAGGTGTCCCTTTGTATCCACATTGAGGTCTCCTTTGGGTAGATTCTCAGAAGAGTGATTGCTGGGTTAAACGGTAATTCCATCTCATTAGTTTGAAGGTTCTCCACACAGCTTTCCATAGTGGTTGGACCAGTTTACATTCCCACCAGCAGTGTAAGAGTGTTCCTTTCTCTCCACATCCTCGCCAGCAATTCTTGTTGCCCGTTCTTTGGATGTGGGCCATTCTTACTGGTGTGAGGTGGTATCTCATTGTGGTTTTGAATTACATTTCCCTGATTGCTAGTGACATTGAGCAATTTTTCATGTACCTGTTGGCCATTTGTATTTCCTCTTTGGACAAGTGTCTTTTTAGATCTTCTCCCCATTTTTTGATTGGGATTTTTGTTTTGTTTTTGTTTAGTTGTGTGAGTTCCTTGTGGATCTTTGTTATTATACCTTTATCACTCTTGTGGAGAGCAAAATATTTTTCCTATTCTGTTGGGTTTTTTTTTTGTTTGTTTCCTGTTGTCTCTTTTGCTGTACAGAAACTTTTTAGTTTGATGTAGTCTCAGCTATTTATGTTTTCCTTCATTTTTTTGCCATCTGTAGATGTGTTCATATTTCTTTTTTTCTTTGTGGCTTATTTCTGCTTCCTGATTTCTGATTCCTTCTAGTTCCATCCATGTTACTAAAAATGATATAGGTGTGTCTTTTTTGATTAATGAATAATATTCCATTGTGTACATACATCACAAATTGCTGATCCATTTGTCTGTTTTGGGACATTTAGACTAACAATTTTTAAAAGACAAAGATTTTCAAGATAAATGTTATAGATCCAAGTAGATGTCATTTACAAAGAACAGATCTAAAAACATGGCACTAAAAAAAATAAAAGGAAAAGGATGCGGTTTCTGCTTCCAATCATAATGGACTAACAGATATCAAATGTATACTCCCACTTGAATTAAACAGACAGTGTATTTGAGACAATGGTTTTCAAGATACTGGACACCAAGCAATGAAGTACAGAAATTTCTGGTAGATGAGGAACAGTTGAGGTCAGCCACATCGCCACTCCTGTGGATTGTTTGAAAGTTATTAGGTCGCTGATCAGAGAGACAGAGCCCGAGCAGAAGATAGAGGACTCCCTGAGTTGAGGAAACAAAGAAAACATGAGGCGAGAGTTTACAGGAAAGCATAGTGGGCAGAAAAGAGCCCACTGGAGGCTCTTAAAGAACTGGAGAACTTTGGAGTTCTGCAGATGGTCCCTGAGTATTCAGAGGAGTAATGGTAAGTGCAAGCACACAAGGAAACTACCTGAGATTGGAGAAAGAACTATTTGGAAGGTTCTCAGACAGGTCTGAGAGCAGCACCTGTTCCCATCAGAATAGAAACATAATGTATGGATAATTGGATAGAGCGCTTAAAGGGTTTTGCCTCAATAGTGAGGTGTGAAGTAGTCCTAGATTATCTACTGTGCTAGGTCTATGTAATAGAGTTTAAAGGAAGCTCTATATAATAGGGTTTAAAGGAAGAGCTGAAAGGATCAAATAGCTTTCAATTAACCAAACTATATACAAAAATGAAGCTCAAAATATTTATGGAAGTACAAAACTATCAAGCACTCAACAAGCTAAAATTTCCAGTGTCTGATACACAAATAAAAATTACCAGGCAAGAAGAGAATCAAGAAAATATGAACCAGAAAGAGAAGTGAAATCTGTTCACTTAAATTGGCCAAGAATTGACAGATACTGTAATTAGTAGACAAGGATATCAAAGCAGCTATTTATAGTCATAGTCCATGTAATTAAAAAAAGTAGAGATATACAACATAGAAAAAGCTAAACTTCTGAGAATAAAAATCATAATGCATGAGATGAAAATTTTGCTGGATGACTTCACAGCAGATTAGACATTATAGAAAAAAAGATTAGTGACCTTGAAAACTAATAGCAATAGAAACTATTCAAAATTAAACAGAAAAAAATTTCTAATTGAGAAGAGTGAATTATGAGACAATATAAAGTGATCTGATGCATCTGACTTTGGAGTTCCTAGGAAAGAACATGGGTAGAAAAATACTTGAAGGAATAAGAAGGAATGAGCTATTAATAGATATAATAATATATTATATTAATATATTATAATATATTAACATAACAAATGAATCTTAAAATGGTAAAAGAACTCATTTAAAAAATACATAGTGTACATGCATGTTCGTTGCAGCCCTGTTTACAGTTGCAAAGAATTGGAAACAAACCAAATGCCCCCAAACGGATGATTGGCTAAAAAAAATGTGGTACATATACACGATGGAATACTACGCATCCATCAAGGAGGACAAACACATGTCATTCGCAGCGACCTGGATGGAGCTGGAAAAACTCATATTGGCAGAAATAAG
>PVHY01005829.1:0-79611 GCA_004024945.1 Uropsilus gracilis | reverse complement strand
TGCCCGGGGTACCACAGACTCAAGCAATCCCCAGCCTCAGCTTCCCAGGTAGCTGGGATGACAGGCGCGCGCCACCACGCCCAGCTATTTTTTTGGAACTAGGTCTCGCTACGGGCCCCAGGCGGGACTCGAACCGCGATCCCTAGCCCCGGCTGCTTCATAGGCTGAAGCTTACAAGCACGAGCCACCGTGCCCGGCCAATAAACTCTATTTTAATGATGGAAAAAATGGATTGGATTTCATGCAGCCTTATTTTTTTCAGACATGGTTGTTTCAGGAATACATATCAGTGTTCAGTCTTTTTTATTTATTTTATTTCAAAACAAGAAAAAAATAACTCCAAATTCAGGATTTGAAGGCATCTATACTTTATAAGGGTGTCTCTGACCATTTTGTGTGCATGTGTGAAAACTGTATTGGAGACAAATGCGCATATATTTTCTGGTTCTGCTAGAATTTGTGCTTATCGCTCTGTACTGGTCCTCGATGACTTGTCTGCTCATCCATGTATTCATTTATTCAACACCATGTGGAGTTTCTTTCCTAGGCACTGGGTCATCAACAGCAGAAAATCACAAAGTTCTTTGCAGGTATCAGATAAACAGGTCCTGGGGAGATGATATACAGCCTGGTGACTTTAGTTAACAATACTATGTTTTTTATTTGAAAATTACTAAGAGTAGATCTTAAAAGTTCTTATCAGCAGGTAGGAATTGTAACTGTGAGGAAATGGATCTTAGTTGAAATTATTGCATTGAGCAATTTGCAGTGTGTACATAGATCAGATCCTTACATTGTTCACTTAAAGCTAATGCAATATTATACATCAACTATAGTACTGTCATGCCAAATATTGAATATATCAGTGCTTTAAAGTCCATTGTTGTGAGTTCTGAAATAGAGGAGCATGCATATGTGATGGGCACAGAGGGACGAGACAGTGAGTTAGTGAGGTAGTGAGAAAAAAAATGTCTGAACTAGATGTGTATGGGTGAGTGAAAAAAAGTTCTAGAACACAGTAGGGAGGAATGCAACAATGAGAGAAAAAATGCATCCTGTCCGGAGGCAACAGGAGAATGAGAAAGCAGCACATTCCACCTGCTGTGGCTGGTGCCTGGACCCAACCAAGTGTAGGTGTTGGAGCTGAAGCATGGAGAAACACACTCCACACCTGTGTCTCCGGTGACACCTGTGGTGTCATCTGGTATTTTCTGTCAGGCCTCTGACGTTGTTCAGAAGCCACTTTATCTTTGCAAACACCAAGTAAGCGTTTACTTTCATAGTTAGTACAGAACATTTTAAAAGGCAGTATGTTTATTAACAAATGCCATATGCCTTTTTTTATTTTCTTTGAAACTGACATTAGACTGACCATAGATGTTTAGATGCCCATGGTTCAAAGAGTTGTAGGTTCCTGGTTTAAATATTGTGTAACTATGATTTTAGATTAATTGTGGTCCACTGAGAAAGTTACATAATTTTAAAAGCTGGCTCTAAATAGAAATTGATCCTATATCCAAAATGCATGTGAGCACATATGTACTTATGTATGTATACATGTATACATATTTACCTAAATGTATGAATTTAGGAATAATATTTACCTAACATTATTACTAAGATTATAAATATTTCTATTATAAATTAGAAGTCACAGCTCTTAAAAATCAAGGCTATTATGAGTCCCTCTTTTTCCATCTCCAAACAAACTTCTTGGATATATGTTCAATAAATTACATAATTGGGACTACCATTCGATCCAACAATGCTTTTTCTGGGAATCTACCCAAAGGATACACAAACACTAATTCAAAACGACACCTGTACTCAGGTGCTTATTGCAGCACTATTTATAATACTCAGGCTATGGAAACAACCCAAATGTCCCAAAACAGAAATGTGGATCAGAAAGTTGTAGTATATGTACACAGTGGAATATTAGTCATTAATCAAAAAGACAAATTTGATGCATTTGTGATAACATAGATGGACCTAGAAGGAATCATGTTAGCAGAAATAAGTCAGAAAGATAAAGAGAAATACTGAATGATCTCACATATGTGCAGATATAAGGGAAAAAAACAAAAGGACAAGGAAACCTATGTGCAGATATATAAGGAAAACAAACAAAAGGAGAAGGAAAATTTAAAGCTGTTAGAATGAAAGCATAGAGTAGGAGGGGGGAGTGGGGTAATATTGGGGGAGGGATGGGCACAAGAGATTAAGATGATGATTCACAGGTGATAAGGTAGTGGGAGAGCCTCGAGGTAGACAATGATATATATTTATATATTATATATGTGTGTGTACTATCAATTAAAAAATAAAATTAAAAAAGTTACACATACTCTGTTCTCTTGAGGATGATTATTTGTATATGAGTTCTTCTGACTTCTGAGATCGAGTTCAGGCTCAATAAGAGGAGGGAAAAAGTGTCAAGGGACACCAGATCTCTCCAGAGTGAAAGAGAAGAAAATAAATGAACAGAGCTAGCAAATGCTTTCAGGGCTCTGAGGATCCTGAATCTCAAAAATTGGGGGTACAATTTCAATTTGTAATTATTGAGAATAATTGAAAAGTCTTTAGGGCCTAGGGTCAGCACTCCACATGCCTTGCTCCCTAGCCCCACCCTATCCTTAAAAGGGGAGGTTGCTTATAGTAGTTCTTAGCTTCTTCAGAAACGGGGACATGGTGCAGATTGTGGGGGGGTAGTGGAGCCAGGGAAGGGTCATGCCTGGCATTTTTTCCTCCCATTGGGCTACTTAACCCTGCAGCTCATCTTAGAAATGTTTGACAGTGGAAAATAGTATTTATTTGATCTGAGTCTCTAATGTTTAGTAGCTGCGTAACCTGGTGAAGTCACATGAACTCTCAGCTGCTCTGGAAAGGTTATAATACAAAAGAGCACAGGGGCAGTTGGTAGAAGTAGTTCAGCTTGTCTGTATTGTCCATCATCACAGAAAAATGTATAATCTAAGGGAAGATAGGACGTTCCTGACATAAAGGCAACTGTATGACTGTTGTCACATCAAATAAATGTGCAACCTCAGTGAAAACCACACACTCACCTAGTAAAGGAAAACCTCCCAGGCCACCTCCCAATCCTAGCAGTTTATTGTCTCTAATAAACTCCGTGGGGTGGAAATTCTGAAGGAACTGCTTGTGTCAAAGAAGTGCAAAGAAGTGGTACACAGACATTACTATCCAGGTAGCTGGACTTTTTTATAGTTTGTTTTTTCACTTCCCATGCAAAAGAAAGCTTGGGAGACTATTAATGGAGCAGAACCGGACTGCAGCTGAATAAACCAAATGCTAGAAGTAAATGCTTGAGTAAATGCTTACTCAACAGATAATTATGACTTTTTTTCCCCTCAATAAATCAACACTGAGCAACATGTCTTCCATAAACGGCCTTCATTCAACAGAAATGTGATTTATTGACCATATCTTCATCTAACCTTGAGTACCACCCCCCCCCTTTTTAGCTTGTTTCCTGAAGTTTTATTTAGAAAACATTTATCATTTACACTGCCTTTTTTTTTTTCCATTCTCTGACCTCAGGGGCTGAGAGATCCATTCTGTCCCTTCAGTTTTCCACATTTTACTCAAACATTTGAATACAGGTTCCAGGTGGTTTTTTTTATCAACCTGCTTTCTTCTTCTGGTGCTGTCACTGGAAGACTGACCTCAGTGAGTCAGTGGAAAATTAAATGACTTGTAAAAATCCATTTTGAAACACAAATGTGTTATTTTCCCCAAATATAAGCTGCTGGCAAACAGTTTAAACTGTGGCACCTTTATGTAGGCAGTGATGCCAATTTGGTCAGGGTCTTTGTTTCCCTGAAAAGACCTTCTCAAATGTACTTGATCTTACGTCCCTTTTCTTTCCTACAGTCTGTTTGCAACATAGACATTTAAAATACAACTATTTTCTTCTATTTTGTTTACTTGTAATCCCCACCTTGAGTACCATAATAAATGGTGGCTGTGTAGCTATCTAGCCTAAGTAACCATTTTAGATCAATAATAGCTGTAATGACATAGAATTTCACAAGAAATCGGGAGTGATAATACTACGGCATTGGCCGTCAGTAGAAAAGCAAACTACTGTTTCTAGTTTGATATTTCTGATCTGTGTTAGAAATAGAAAGAAGTTTATTTTAAAGGTGGTAAGCTGTGGACAGTGTCGCCATGAGCTTGTAGATATAGGAACGCCTGGTATGCACTTAGTAGATATTTTGTGCATGTGCAGTAAGATGTCTGTGTCATTCTACTTAAATATTTTGTTGTGATCATTCCTGTGTTATGTTTAAAAGTAGGTGGTTTCCTGATTCTAAAATTAATTGTAGTAACTTAAAAACAGTTCAGTAAATAGAGATTGTCTATGATTTTACTACCTTGATTTATTTGCATTTTAAAATAAAGTGGAATTAGTGATAAAAAAGGCATAATTGTATGGTGAAGTATACCACCCTATGATTAAATTCCTCTACTTGAATTCAATTTCAATTTAGTGTGCTCTGCTCTATCAGTTTTAGACTAAATGCTTATATTTTATAAGGTAGATATTTTATGCTAGGTCACACAGTTTAAAATTTCTATTAGAAAGTTCCCCTTCTTGGGTGATAGTGTTTGTGTCTATGACTGTCAGTTTATTTGTGGAAATAGTCTTCTCACTCATTTACATTCTCCCTCCAGAGTTTCCCCATGTTAAGCTTCTAAATGAAGACAGCATTCTCTGTCACTGGAGACTGCAAACATGACTCAAGCTGACTCAAACAGAAAGGAAATGTGGGGATTCATCTGACTGTCAAGTCCAGTGGTCAGTGACTGGAATGGTCCATAGGTCATTGGGCATTTGACTTCTTTCCACCTCTTGTCTCTACTCTCCCCTACATTTGCTTTTCTATAGCAGATGATGCAATACCTGCCAGTTCCAACAGCTTCATGCCTGTGTCCTTCCAAGTTCAAGCAACTTTGTACCTCATTGACTCGGATAGAGTGAGTATGAGCCATGAACTGATCACTCGAGTTAGCAGTCTGTGATCTATTTTGAGTCAGCAAGACCCAAGCCAGGTGCTTGTTCTTGAGTTAGGAAGAAAGTTACCTCTGCATCAGGCACCTGGACTAGAAGGGAGGTAAATGGTGACTTCCCTACTGAAACAGAGGGCTGTTGCCAGAAGATGGGTATAGTTTCATGGCCAATAGATCTGAGGTCTACTTCAGAGGCTAAATAGGACCTGTTGATCTGTGAGCTCTCAGAGACATAGGGATAGCTTAAGAAAATGCCACCCCTCACATCTGGATGAATTAATGTCATTGGAGTCCCAGAAGCGAGTCTCCTCAGACTGATCGGTGCCCTTTTCTGTCAAGTGGTAAAGGGATTCCTGATAGGTATAAGTGAGTCCGTGAAAATACATATTAATGGGAATATATATGTAAATATATCTGTATTGAAATGCATGTTCATGGCCGTGTATGTTACCTGTATATTATTTTTTAAATGATCAAATATTAATTTTTGTGATAAAATCACTCCAAGTTGCCAGAATAAAATTGGAATGTTTCAGCGCTATAGGTGCATGTTAGGTAGGTGTTTTGAAAAAGAAAAATCTTGTGATGATGACACTAGCTAAATCTAATTATTATGGTCTTAATAACATTTGAGAAGCACTACATCTGCTCAAGGCAGAATTTTTAGAAAACAGTAACTCATATTCTTGACATTGCTCTTTTTAGCTTAAATCTAGCATTGTTAGGTTTTACCACAATTTAATGAGATGTTTGAGAGTCTTAGTAATTGGGGGAATTAACATATTAAGCTTCAGATAGAATTTTAAAAGGAATAATAATACCTTTTGCTTGGAGTCTTAATTCAATGGAAATGGAAATTCATTTGCCAATGTGTGACATATTAAGCGCTGTAGTGATACTCAGAACTACTGGCTTGGCCTGAAAATCACATTTGACACAAGTCCTGAGAAGATGGTTTTTGTTTTTTAGAACTTTGCAGTAATAATTGTCCCGTATGTTTTATAACACAGGAAATTTCAAGTGGAATTCTGTAGACTTATTAAAGACATCCTTCCCTATCTTCTGCTGACATTAAGATTCCTTCTAGCCTATGTTCTACTCAGGTTCTGTATCCGGAAAATACTGTCCTTTAGAAAGAAAAGGAAATTGTGATGAGTTAGGATCTTTTGGTTGTGAGCATAAGAATTTCATCTCAAACACACTTAAGCAATAAAGGGAACCTACAGATGCTAATACTGGTAAAAGGCATGTGTACTGCTGGAGATGACAAGATGCTGGTAGGTGTCTTTCTGTCTACGTATTTGATTCTCTCATTGCAGATGTGAAGACACATCTACAAAGGGGACGTGGCAATTAGAAATTCCAGGCCCCTTTCCTGCTTGCTTTGGTAATAATAGAAACTAAGAGACTGTTTCTTCCTGTTCACCCTCTCTAGTTCTGACTCAAAAAACCACAGGAAAGGAATTACTTGACCTGCTTAGGTTATGCATCAATCCTTGGACCAATCTCCAATCTACCAATCTATGTGGATTAAGGTGATGTAGGATGATGGACTACCTTGGATCAAATGTGTGCAAGAGTAGGCAGCTGCTAGAGTAGGGGAGTCTGATTTAATGGAAAGAAGGTGGGAGTTGTTACTAGCAGAAGTAACTAAGGGATGCCAGCAACGCTCAGTGGAGACTGTTGACCTCCATTATACTTGATGTTGATGTGAGTCTCTGCTTCCCAACAGCATGGGAAGGACACAGACAATTTCCACATATTCTGTGTCTTCACTTTACACTCTTTCTTCTTCCTGAAGTAATAGCACCTTACTTTAGGTAAGAGCTAGAGGAAGGGTAGAGTAAAAAGTAAGATGAGAAAAGATGTACCATCCAGAGGGATGACAATGCCACCATCTTTCAAAGTGACATGCTGGTGCTTCTGTATGAGTAGCTGAGTAGAAATGTTTTTCTGTTATTGTAAAGCTTCACTATCCCCTTAGATTCCATTCACCCTGTGCTTCTGAACTTTCTATACACCATTTCCTTCCAGTGGACTTGTGAACAGTAGAGGTTGGAGCCATCAACCCAAGGGCCCAAAGTGTGGACAAACAAAGGCAGGATTTGCATGGAGTCCTGTACTCCCGGGAGTGCACCAGGCCACCTTTGTTACCAAGGTTTTATTTCCCTCTGACTCTCATCAGCCTCCTCTGCTAACAGTTCACACTGAGTCTGCTTTACCTTCAATATGTGTCTTAATCTCTAGGTGTATGAACTGTTCAGTGATGTTAGTCATTGAGCAGTAGGGCCCTCCATTGCAGCAGTACAAACTCTGGTGCCAAACTGCTGAATGCTGATCAGCTCCTGGACTCTCTACTTCTCTGACTTTGGGCAAGAGATTTTCCCCCTTTTGAGTTTCAGTTTATTTTCAAATAGGAAAAATAAAAGACTTCTTTTATGCTACTATGAGAAATGAAAGAGATGATGTAGATGAAAGAGAACAAATTTATTCAATCCCATGGCTTTATATTAATTATCCAACTGGCTTATGTGAAATTATATACATGTGGTTTGAATAAGACTAATAAAACTTTCAGGCCAGTGGCGTATTTTAGGACAGTATATCTAGTAGGATACTCACAGATGAGAAATGTGTTCATGTTGAAAGATTCTGGAGCATAAATCAGAGGTTCCTAGGAATTGTAGGTCACAGGAACTTTGAGTTTAGTTTTAATTTTGGGGGATAGATTGAGTGTATGTTATAATATCAAATTCATGGTTTAATATTTTCTGCTTTTGGAATTAGCATGACATAATGAATCAAAGGAGTTCAGATTATGGAGAGACATGCTTTTCAACTGCTGAATATAGTATATTTTCTTTAACATGAAAATCAAACACATTGTATGTTTAGTTGGTATTAAATTTGTATCCACTGGAAGGGCTGTGTCTTATGCTTTTGTAGGTTTCTAAAATGCTTGGCAATTCACTGAAACTTAAATGTTTAGATTTTTTTTTTTTTTTTGAGACTAGGTCTTGCTATTTTTGCACGTGGATCCACAGGCTCTCATTGCCTGGGGGGCTACAGACTCAAGCAGTCCCCAGCCTCAGCTTCCCAAGTAGCTGGGATTACAGGCATGCACCACCACGCCCAGCTGTTTTTTTTTTTGTTTGTTTGTTTTTGTTTTTTTTGGAACTAGGTCTCACCACCGGCCCCAGGCGGAACTCAAACCACGATCCCTAGCCCCAGCCGCTTCATAGGCTGAAGCTTACAGGCACAAGCCACTATGCCTGGCCTTAAATGTTTAGATTTTTACATTGCTATAAATATACCACAAATATCTTTGCAAATTAGTAAGCTGAACAGGATCTGATGCTAGCAGGGGTCCTTTGCCAACAGAAGGTTGTGGCTGTTGCATTTCAAATGGCCTTTATTAGTATAAATCTTCTAGATTTTCTAAAAGACACTTATAGAGAGTAAAAGACACTCTCTTCTATAATATATTTTAAGTACTCTGAAAATTGCCTTGCCTTTGTTTAATTGTACTTGTTTGACAGAAATAAAAAAATGAGTACCTTTGAAGATAGACACTTCAAACTCATTTCTGATTTCAAGTTTGCTATACTTTACTTGATTCAGGTGTTATAGAAGAGTATTTATTTCACATATCTGTTCCTTCTATGTTGGTTCAAGTTTAAATATAATTTAGATATGTTGAGTATGTCACTAAACTTTTAACTAATATAAATGTTCAAAAAATAAATTCATAAGAAATTTAGGGTTTTTTTTTTCACTTTATTCCAGTAAAAATACACACTTGGAAATAAATCAAGATGAAGACTATTGCAGCCTTAATGACATATTTAAAAATAAAATATTGTTATAAAATATATTAATAAAATAACTTTTAAACCTGTTCTAGTAACCACCTTTAACCAGAGATTAACATAACCTTTCATCTGTCTGATAAGAATTTACCTCACTATAGTCTTGTTTTTAAATTCTTTCAGAATAAACCCACAGAATGTTAGGGTTTTTAGTATCTCTTAGTACCAAGCACAATGTAATTATGTTGGTTAGTGTCAAAATTTGTACCATGTTTCTTAAAATAGGTAATAAAAATCAGATAGTCACTGCTGCTCTCATTACATACATTGGAGCCAGTTCAATTATGAGCTATCTCTGTGGACAGGAAACTTCAGAGAAATGGCAGAAATGTGAAAGTTTAGCCCCTTCAAAAATTCAGTTGGTCACCTTTCTGCCCCTGGTTCACTTTGATGCATAATAAGTAAATGAGATGGATTCAAGTCAAAGAACATGTCATTGGGAGAGAATAAAATTACTATGTCTAAAGAACAGGTGAGAATTATTGGAATTTTAATGTTCGGAGCACGTGTTTTAGATGAGCATTCATTTTCGTAGAGTTCACAGATTTAGATTTGCCAAGTCTCCATCAATCTTTCTATACACACACACAGAAACACCACATATATATGCAAAGCCACAGGGGACAGAAAGCCTTCTGTGGTCACCTTTCAAAATGGAAAACATTCCCTCACACCCATCAAATGGTTGTGTCCAGTAGAACGTAACCACAGTATGTGCTTTTCAGCAGAGACCTCGGAGGGCTAGTTGTGGTTTACTTACAGAGATACTTACAGTGTAATACTGCACTGACTTCTGGTTCAGCATATGGTAGACGAGAACACCCTTTGTCTTCATCAGCGTCATCTCCAGTATGCCAAGGAAAAATGTGTATCTGATTCACGATCACATAGTTTTTTGTAAACAGTTAAAAGAGTGTATGTCTATTTTGTTCTGAACAAAAAGGGAAGCAAAGAAAAAGCATTAATTCTTTTGGGTTGTTGATAATCAATCTCCCTGCTTCTCCCCCCCCCCCCCAACCAGTTCACAACATGGTACTCTGCCCAATACAGTGGCTCACCCTGGAGAGTGTAGAATTTCAAGAGGGGTAAAATGCGTGCATGATGTGTTTAAATGAAGAAAGTGGAAATGTCTTAAATAAGGACATAGAGGAAGTACCCTGGAGCTTAGCATTGGAAGGTTGTGTTCTTACTAGGAGATCATCATAGTATTTCAAAAGAAATTAAATTTGAACCTCCAACAATAGAGAGGAAGGGAGTAGAGTAACAAAGCTGTGGGAGGAGGAAAGCACAGAGCCTGAAGAGGAAAAGTGAGGAATATTTCACCTGGTATTCCCTAACAGGGGGTGGCAGGCAAGTATACTAAGGTGGGCTGAGAGATATGGTGGAGAACTAGAATGCCAGGTGAAGGGATCTGAGTTTAGGGGGTGGAGACAAGATGGTCCAGAGGTACAATCTCCATCTGAGACGGTTGTGGGAAAGGTGATTCCTGTGAGTAGCAATAACTCAGAGAATGCTGGGCACCTTGTCACTTGTAACATGACGTGGAGAGATTTACTCATTGTGACTAGAGTGACAAGGAAAACAGAGAAGCCAAGTGCGGCATGAGAGAAAACCACGATGACAGGGACATTTGGGAGGGAGTAAAAAGTTCCAGGATTTGGCAGTGATGACAGTGAGAAAGGGTCTAGAGGTAACTGGGAGAAGATACGATCTATTTTAGGTGGTAGCTGAGGAAAATGGTTTCATTCATAGTACAGTCTCACTCTACCTGGGGGTTAGGTTGTAAAGACATTTTCTGGGGAGAAAATAAAGAAGCAGAAGTACCCTTTAGAGTCCTACAAATCACTCAGAGTGCCATACATAGAGGATTGAATATATCAAGTATAGAGAAAGCAGCTGACTTTCAGTTAGGAGGCTTATTGTGTGTATTTTGAAGAAGCCCACCTTAGTAGGAAGTTGTGAGAGTGATTACTATGAACAGAGACTCTTTCCCTTTGAATATTCCCACAGGAGCACATTCTTGGTGCATTTCTCCTAATTTTAGTATTTGTCACAGAGGACATATTGTTGAATTGGAGTAACATAGAGATGAGGCGACTTTGCTAGATTGGTTATCTCTTTAAGCAGTAAGTCTGTAGAAGTTCAGAACTTTTTCTCTGTAGCTCCAGTACATGTGATTCTTTGTGGGCATGTGTGTGTATAAGGGGGAGAGGAAATTTTTAGTGATCTTCAATGATTTTTAAACCACTTAAAATGATACTTTAGCATCAACTACAATCTTAGTCTTTGTTGGAGCGTAAATGGTAATGAAACTTCTCAGACTGATTCTCATTCAAGAAATATTTATGAGAAATCGGATTTGTACATATATGTCTATATATCATCCTCATTTAAATACAAGCCAGATACTGAAACTCATACAGAGATTAATCATACAGGAATCATGTCCTCCAGTATCTAACTGACCAAAATAATCTTTTTCTATTCATTTTTATCTAATTTATTCAGGACAGGATAAGATCACACACACAAAAAGATAGTCAGATGGACAGTGAGTATTTTTCCTCTTGTTTTTTTTGTTTGTTTGTTTGTTTGTTTGTTTGTTTTAAACATAGATGATAGAAACATCTTTGGTTAAAAGAAAGGCTAGTGAGTATAAGGGTGCATACATTCTTTAGGTGTAAGGACTGGGTGAAACTCAGCGAATCAGTGTCAGCATTCTGTCCTAAAGTTTATAAGGAATGCCTTTGCATTGTCATGAGGCTGGGGACTGGAGCAAGAGTCTCTACAAGTAAATATGTTTGAAATGCTGAGAACTTTTGAGAACGTGTGAATCAGGGAGATGGTGGATAGACCGCTAACAGAGCCCGGGGTAATCCTTGAATATTTCAACTTCTAAACCCTGCAGGCATGGGAGCAGGAGAATGATCAAAATATAAACCAGTAGTTGAGTCTGCCTTTTAAAGAGAAAAAGACAGAGGTTTCTCTTTCTGTCATACTTACATACATAAAGTATGTGTTCCAGCTGAAATATGCACATAAAAATATTGTAATTCTCTAGATATTGTAGAATGGATTTTTACCAGATGAATAACTGCAAGCATTTCTATTATCATGTAAAGTAAATACTAACAATGTCAGTATATTTATATTTTCCCCATCTCCTTTTAGCCGAATATCAGAAGGCATGATGATCCTCTTGTGAGGTCTGGAAAAAGAGCTTGCAAATAACTAGAATCCTAGGCCTTGCCAAATGGTAAATTGACATTTATCCCATTAGAATTGACATTTATCCCATGACCATTAAGAAGAGGCCTTGTGCCTTGGGACAAAAAGGGAGTATAATCAAATTAGGTCTCTCCAGATATCAAGGGTTTTCCTTCCTGCCCCCCCCTTTCTCTCTGTATGCCCCCATCCCCAGCATCACCTTCTTTCCATTTAGTTTCTAACATACTTGTTTGTTTTTATTAAATAAAAGTTTGATGTTTTTGTAGACAGATACAGTTTTTGGAGTCAAATTACTCTAAGTGTGCCATAAACGGGTATGCTTACCTCATCTTATTAACCTTTTTAAAGTTTTTAGGTAAACAGAAGCCCAAATCAGTGGGCTAATAGTACTATAAAGATAGTACTCAAGAGAGGGTGAGGGGAAATATATGTGCTATATATATTTATATGTATGTGTGTGTGCAATATATATGTGCAAACAATTAAAAACATAAATTTAGAAAAAAAGACAGTACTCATGGATTTCTTCAAAGTAGTTAGACAGTTTGTGTCTTAGTTTGGTGCTTAACATTTTCATGATGCTTCATTGCATTCTAGTTATTTCTTCTTGCTTGTTAGTGAACACATGCATGTGTGTATCTGAAGTGTACTTCCAACTCTTCATTCACGTTAGCTAAATTTCCCCTCCTGGAATCTCCATTGTAAATTTTATCTTTATTTCCCTTGCATAATTTCATAAAAACACCTGAGTTCCTTGTTGACAAAGGCGTTGGTTCTCATGGTATTCTCTTTAAGTATGGATAAGGCTTTCGGGAAAGATGTGCCCTGAAGATTCCATCCTTATGCTTATATGTACAAGTTGGCTTGGCTACGGGGTCCACTTCCTCTGCTGGCTGGAACCAGGTCTATTTATAGTGTCATTTCTTGGCTTCCCAGTTAGTATATCAGTGTGTATTTATGCAAGGGAGAGCTCTGAAGCCATATAAGACTAGTTTAGAAACCTAGTAGCCTTACTTGCCTTTTACTTTCTGGAGGGAGGAGGATGAGCTATTTTGCCAACATAGGAATGCAACAGGAAGTGACAAGACACATCACTCCAGCTTCTCTGAAGCTGCAGGTGATGCAGCCTTGTTACAGTCTACTTGGTTATCCCAGGGGTCAGTGACAGGGTCATATTCCCAGATGAGAGGCAACTCTCTGCTGCAGTAGATTAAATCCTTAGTTCCTTTTGTAAAGAGGCAATTCCTCAGCTTTCCACCAATTAGAAGAGGCATGGATATCTCTCGTAAGGTCAGTGAATTCCCTTTATGATGCCAGAGCAGGCAGGATGATGTCATGGAAAGAAAGTGAGCCAGATAAGACTTTTCATCTTAGATCCTGCTGTCGATCCTGCTGTCACACAAGTCAGGTGGTGCTATAAAGGTCAGCCTCCCCAATGTTGAGTTTCCTCATTGGCAAAATGGGAAAATCCTATCCTTTCCTGACTGGGCAGTTATGAGGAGTATAGGATAATATAAGCCACACATCACTGTCTGACATGAAACAGATGCTGATCAAATCCTGAAAACCCAGTAAAAGAAATAAAAGTAGATAGAATACAGGTAATCTTTTCTTCAAGGTTTCCCATTGAGGCTCTTAGTTGAAATAAAGAGATCAACTGTTGTTATCTTGGGAATCTGTTTCCCTATTCTTTTGCCTCTGTCCTTGGCATCCATTGACCTGGGTGACCTTGCCACTAACACTCTGCATCTGAAATGCCTCATCTATGCCTCTCCTCACTTACCCATAAAATTTTCATCCGGGGAAAGTCAAACTGGGACTTTAAGTAATTTTCAGTCAGCGAGGCTCACCTTGATCTTGAGGAGATGCAAGCTTGTAGCAAGTGAAACCTCTTGACCTTTCAGCACTCAGTATCCTTGCTGACAGAACTCTGCTGTGGTTTAGCCTTCAGAGGAAATGACCTCCCTACAGCATTCTTTTGGCATTTTATTTAATGACTGAGTTTTAAAACTTGAGGATATCTTTAAACAACAGCCAAAGGAATCTCAGGAGCACAGAGAGACATGGTAGGCTTTGTTCAAGTGCTCTGCCTGCCTATGTTGTGTAGACCAATTTTAGTGTCAGGTGCCTGGAGGGCTTCCACTGGATGACCTGAGCTGTGTGACTGCCTTCCCTCCACTCATGTCTGGGGTGCTTGTGTCTGGGGTGCATTTTTGAAAGCAAAGTAGAAGAGGGGGACATTTTTAAAAAAATCAAAAAGCAGACGGTTTTTTTAGCGACATCAATTAAACTTACAGTTAGTTCAAACATACCTTCCTGTTTTTTTCTAAGTCTAAAAGTAATATGTGCTCATAATAGAAAACTTGAAAAAAATAGAGGAAAGTTCCCCCCCCCAAAAAAAAACACAAAAAACAAAAGTTTCATAATTCCTGTCACCTTGTGGTCCAAGAACATGTATTTGCAGTGTTGCAAATCAATTTTACCTCAGTCAATAATTAAAGAAGAATCCCCTCTATCTAAAAGTAGTATCCATTGTTAGTATCTTTGGGTCTTTCAGCAAAATCCTTTTATCTCAATCTCCTATCTAGATACACTCACATACATGTAATATATGTGAATATATATTCTATTATATATATATATATATATACACACACACACATACACTCTTATATAGTAGTTGAGAAAATGGTATATAAATAGAATTGTAGCATCCTTTTATTGCTTCACTAGTAATAGGCAGACCAGCCTGGTTAGTTATTGTGCATTTGGACAGGCTTGTGTATGATTCCACGCTCCCTCCCCCCATATCTATTTTTTAATTTTTTTAATTAAGTTTTTTTCTTACATCAATGTAGTCCCTGTAGTTCTGCCACCACTATAACCTTGCGTTGGAGCAAAGTGTTGTTTGGTGATAGAAGTAATATTCAAACTCCCTTTTCTCCTTCTAAGATGCAGAGATCATTATCTGCCCACCCACTGGAGAGTTAGGAGGCTTTGGTTAGATGTTGTCTGTTGAGTGCTGGGCAATGTCTGTATCAAGTTCAATTCTCGAAACTGCAGTCCAGCCAACAGCCGTCAGCTCCAACCCTACCCCAGGAGCATTATCTGTTTGTTCTGCCCCCTAGCTCTGTCTTCACTCTTTCTAATCATTTTTTTTAAATTCCACTTTCCACCTAAGGTTTATTTCATATTGCTCCATCTGTGGAAATTTTCCAAGTGTGGGGAGTTTCCTGAATTGTGAACCTATTTGTGCTTCTGGAAGGCTGTCTGGTATAATGGCTAGAAGCTCATGTCCTTATTGCTGGCCTTGGTTGTGCACCAACATTGTGTCTTTATGACACAATGAGTTAGTCATTCCCTCTGGGGCACCACACACTCCTGTGTGAAA
The DNA here is from genome assembly GCA_004024945.1 of Uropsilus gracilis. NCBI lineage: Eukaryota > Metazoa > Chordata > Mammalia > Eulipotyphla > Talpidae > Uropsilus > Uropsilus gracilis. The sequence continues at coordinate 64,089 of PVHY01005829.1, read as the reverse complement.
ATAGTCTAAGCACCCATCTTTAGGATTCTTTAAAAGGTTGAGAGTTAATCTTGAGGAGATGCTTTAAATAATGTTTTGCCAGTCAGATTTATTATATGGATCTCTTACATTGGAATTAGCTATTTGGATGTTGTATTCATCTCTTGGAAAGCTTGTATTTTATCTTAATCATTTTTGTATTTGCTGTAAACCCACCCCAATGATAGGTCCATAGTTGATGTGCAGTTTACACTTGTTGAATTTGTTTGCATTGGGTTGAAAACTACAAAAGGAAAGCAATTATTTCTTGAGCTGATGAGAAATCTGGCATTTTATTGTAGACACATTGGAGAATAAGTACCTATTTTTAAAGTACTAAAGAAAGCTAACCTTTTTTTTCTAAGTATATTTTTATTTTAGGATAGTTTTAAATTTGCAGAATCATTGTGAATATGGTACAGAGAATCCTATATGACCAATACTGTGCTACTATCATTATTAATATATTATGTTAATATAGTATATTTGTTAAAATGAATGAACCAATACTGATCAGATTTGCTAAATTTTTCCTTTATGTCTTTTTGCTAACTCAGGATTCTATTCAGGATCCCGCAATATAGTCATTATTTTACCATAGGCAATTCATGGCTGTGACTATTTCTTTTACTTTTCTTGCTTTTTGTGACCTTGACAGTTTTGAGGTGTACTGGTCTTGTATTCTGGAAAGTTCCTCAACTGGGATTTTTAAGAATTTTAGAGATCATTCACATACCATAAAGTCCACTCTCTTAAAGTGTACAGCAAACTAAATTTTAAATAGTTCTTTGGTTGCTTGATTTTGTTAAGCCTAAAATTTATTAACAAAATCAGATTACTTAAATTGTATACAAAGTACTTCCAGATAGGAAATGTGTTATTTAAATTCCGTTTATATGGTGAGCTCAGCTGCTTCTGCTGAGCGTTTATTTGAGCAGGGTTATAATGTATTTTGGCAAAAGGGAACCAGAAGGTCATCTTGGGTTTGCTGTTGCCCTGGAAATGTTGAAAGGAATGAATTTGTTCTGGCATCTTGGACTGTTTTGGACACAGTTTCTACCAGGGTACTTGTTTTTATACACTAACTGAAATAGTACTGATGTCAGAGTAACCCGCATTTGGAAAACAGAAAGGAAAATGGAAATACATCTTTTACCTTGACTGGCAACAGATGGGCAGAGATTCTCAGGAAATTAGAGTGTATAAGGGGGACTCCCATTTACTGAAATTTGCCTGGATACCAAGCTCATTCATTCATTCATTCAGAAATTCTTTATTCACTGCTTACCACATGATAGAAACTATATTTTTGGAGATTGGGATGCAGCAGAAAATTGTGCTTTTACAGAGCCTAAGTGCTAGATTAGTAGACAGGCAATGAACAGATAAACGTGTGTCAGAGGTGATTATTGCTTTGAAAAAGCTTAGCAGGGATTTGGGTGACGCAGATGGGTGGATAGGAGGTATTTTGGAAAGGCCTGTTTGAGCTGACATTTAAACAGAGACACAGACATTTGACTAAAACATCTAGACGTGTCTAAAACGTTTTGAAGATCCTAGGGGTTCTTTTTGGAAGGGAGTTCTTGCAGTTGGAATCAGGGAAAGCAATACATGGAGTAGCTTTTATGCAACTGTCAATATGTGGTGTTCTATCTAGGAAAGTGATGGCCAGTAAAATACAGTCTGTGCTTTGAACTAACTTCCTGCCTTAAGTGGGAACAAAGTGTTAATCAATTAAAAATAAGTCCTTTAATGATAAGCTGTGGCATACTGGGGAAAGAGCATACAGGGAAGCCTGGGAAGGTAGGAGAGGGGGCCCAGTCTAAGTGTCTTCTGCTCCTTCAAGAAGACACATTTGATCTAATCATCAGCAAAGGAGATGGAATGAAGAAAACATGGCTTGGGAGAAAGGCCAGTAAACCTGGGAGTCAGAGCCCAGGGAGAACTGTGAGAATAGCCTACAGTGATGGTGGTTTGGAGAAGAACTGGGTTACTTCCAGTGACAGGAAGTTCTAAATCATTTGATACCAATCTGTTTTGGGAAATGGATATTCAGGATTAATACACAGTAAATGGTGGTAAATAAGAATAAGTTAATCTGAAAAAGACCATCCAATCAACTGGCTTTAATGTTCTGGGAATTTAAAGTATATATTAGATTTTGTGAAGATAAGCAAAAATGACCTATTAAATGTATTAAATTTCTAATATTTTGTTCAAATAGCCAAAAGTTAGAAAAAAATAGAGCATATGATAGTGTTTTTTAAAAGTTGTGATAATAAAAAAACAGATTGTTCTTAGGAAGATAGTTTTTAACTCAAGACATGGAGGTTTCTCATATTTTTCTTGTGTGGGTTTTTTTTTTTTTTAATTAACATCATTAAGTGAAATTTTAGAGGAGCCATTTAGTTGTATTATACAGTATGGTTCTTGCAGGCAAGACAGCCCTTGGGGAATGTATTTTAATCTAATAAAATGAATTCTCTTTGTTTAAAACTTTTTCTCTAGTACATTCAGTAACTTAATGTTGTGCATCATCTTTTAAGAGTGTTTTGATATGACAGGCTCAGAGTCGAATGACTTTATAAAGACTGAACAGCAAGCACTTTTGCTAAGGATGCAAAAATACCTAATCTCCAGCTTTTAAAATTTTTCTACCTTTTTGGGAAAATTAAGATACAACTTTGGAGTAGTGGTGGAAGTTAATAATGCCAGTGTGAAAGTGATGGTGTAGATTTCTTGGACGGTTGAAATTATGTTAGAATTATGTTCTCATACAGGTAAGTAGCAGAGCCTGATGGGTAACACCTGCATCTTCATGTTTCCATCAGTTAACAACAATAACTGTACCACCTCAAATTCCAGTTATTACTTAAATTTGTTTTAAAGTCTCAAAATTGTGGTCAAACTTTAAAAAATGTTTTTGTTTTTTGTTATGAAAGTAGTTTATGCTTATTATGGAAAATTTGCAAAATGTGGGAAAGTGGGAGACAAGCATTTAATCTCATCACTTATTTAATCATCTTGTAGCATATAAAATATTTTAAATAAAAACAGTTTTTTTCTGATTATAAAAATAATATGCATTTAGTACTATAGAGAGACAATATGTGGTGACTGCTTGAGATTCTACTGTGTATGTGTATACATGGATGTGTGTGTCCATATTATAAAACGTGAAATCAGATCTTTATTAGGACAGACTCTATGTAGAAAGGGTTAAGGAATACACTTTTGAGGACTGAGTGATAAGGGAAATTTTTCAAAGTTGCTATATTTTCAAGATCTTAGGCTTTCATATTTTGATAGAATTATCATATTTCCAAATACTATGGCTTCGAGACCCTTATTTTGATTAAGAACTTAATGGTCATGAATAAGCCATTAAAAACAGTTAAATTAAAAAATGTAGTCAATAATTCATTAATTTGAAAAAGAATTTGAAGATCAGTGGGGCATAAAGGGGTAAACACATTGCTTAGCTCCCCAGATAGTGCACTGCACTTCCTTATCCTTCCCTAATTTGGGGGTGCACATTTGTGTGTGTGTTTGCATAAAATCATTTCATTTTCCTGTTTACAATGACCTTCCACCTACCATTAAGTAGAATATCATGAGACTTTTTTCATTTTGTGCAATAAATTCTTTATTAGTACTCTCAGTGACTTATAGTGTTTATCTGCATACCATAGTTTAAACATTTGGGTGTCTCCATTTTCTGAGATTTCCCATATATCCCCTACTTCTACACATACATACACACTAATTGTCAATATCCCCCAGAAGAATGTAGCAATTGATGAGCCATTATGAATATGCCATCATCTTTCAGAGTCCATATTAGGGCTCACTCTTGGTGTTGGACTTACCATGGTTGTGAACAGATATCCACCATTATACAGATTTATGTGTATGTGTGTGTGTGGACCACTATGCGCTGCTGGTACATTTGCCTTCACATCTTCATCAACACTAGCATCATTCCTTTAAAGATTTGCCTAGCCATCACTAGTTGAAACAGATATTCAGGAGAAACACTAGTTGAAATAGATATTTAGGTGAAACGAAGTGTCACTTGGCTACAATTTGCTTTCCTATATGCTGTCCATCTTGCTGCCATATTTTATAGGCAGTTCAGTTCACAAGTGTGCCTGAGAAGCCAAGAGGCATGCTATGTTAAATCTCAACCCTCAGATGATGAACCCATATATACATATATGTATGACCTTATATATGTATGTATATGTCTGTATACACACATGCATATATATACATATATGTAAAGGGGACAATTTATAAAGAGAGAACAATGCAGGATTTATAGTAGCCTCAGTGACCACATGGAAGATCTGGAACTTGAGTGGTCTGTCAGTACTGAATTGAGATGGACTAATTCTTACAATCTCACCTTCTTCATAGATGAGATGGATGGAGACACATACCCCCCCTCACCCATGAAGGTCATGATCTTAGTAAAGATACTTTAATTGACAAATTGAAGGGACAGCAGCTTTTTGCTTGGAGGGTGATTTGGGCACTGTGATCGGAGATGGGGGTGGGGGTTCATACAGTCAAGGTCAGTATTCTGTAGGTTTTATTTTGATCTATATAAATGACCAAAGGACAGTGAACCCTGGGTATGGTGATGATAACTTATCTCTTTGGCTAAATCCTGAGAATTGATATTTTCTCAGTATGCTTGGCAGTGGAAGAATGTATTTATCATGTGTGTAAATACAAAGCAAATATAGAGATAGAATAAATTGCACCTTTAAATACTGAGCATGAGTCCAGCATCAATTAGTCTATAAGCAGAAATTTTTTGGAAGAGTTTGTAATACATAATCTCCTGTGGGGAAAGAGCTGACTCCATGTCCTACTCTGTAGCTGTGGGCTGAAAACCATGAGCACCCTGAATATCCCTCTTTCTGTAGGATTTAGGGTGAGTAGCCATAGATAAAAAAAGGGACATGAGTAAGACATCCCAGCAAGGGTTGTCCATGGCACATGGTTTACTGGTGGTGCCAATTGCTTTCTGCAAGCCACCTACCAATGTCCTGCAAGTATGACTTGAAATTTGGCCTGTGCCTCTAACTAGAATCTAGAGAAATTACAAGTTCTTTTTGATATGTCTGTCTAGAGGGAGTCACCTTTGGTAATTTATGCAGAGTTACCATATATGTTGTTTCTAGCTTTGTTCAGAAACCCTTAGCAAAGACCATTTTAAGTGTGCATGTGTTTCTGTATATATTAAGGGTACATATATGTGCATATGAGTATTTATGCATGTGTGTGTACATGCACACATGTGTGTGTGGTAAAGTTCTTGTAGCACTCAGAGCAAGAGTAGAGATGTATAACTCACAGAAAGGGAAATGCCAGGTGGTTGACATTCTCCTGACCTGAGCCCCTTCCTTACTAGAGTTCCTTGAGGCTCCAGCCTGTTCTATGCATGTATATATCACCTGCACTCTCTTGAGTAGTAAGAAGATATCTTACTTCAGAAGAGATTATATATCTTCTAAATGCTGAACTATAAAGATTCCAAAGCCTCTAAAAGAGAAAGTAAGAAAAAATAAATCCCTAGCAAACCCAGACATGGTTTGCTCTTTATAAACCTGTTGACCAAACTTGTCAAAAAAGAGATACTAATACTGATTTTTCACCTGGAACAAGGAGGTTCATGTGATAATGTAGATCTATTCACAGAAGTTTCTCTGAAGAGGACCCATGAATATGGTGGAACAGGAGCAGCTCCCAATCACTCAAGTATATTCCTTTTAGATTTTCAGTAGGTGAGGAATGAGTAGCCCACCTACCATACTTTGTCTAACTGCTCTTAAGACCTTACCCTCTTCAGTGCCCCTCCCATTAAGAGAAAAACTTCATTTTGACTTGCTGGGGAAGGATCATGGAAACAACTCCATCATTTTGAGAATCAATAGTAAATTTGACAGACTTTATCTAGGCAGCGGGTTGGAAAAGGTAGTGGTATTAGTAGTAAAGGACATGAAAGGGCAACATGGTGGGTTTAAGAATTTGAAAATCAGGTGATCATGAGAGAAGAGCAGGGGGAAAATGAGGCTAGTCATAAAAGGTTTTGAAATCCCCAGAACGGCAGGGAACTCTGGAAAGGTTTTGAGCAGGGGCATGGAATCATGAGATTCTGTTTCAAGGAAAGATAATTCGGTGGCAGAATAGAGAAAGCCTGGGAAAAGTGCATCCTGGTAGTTATGGTAGTTTCCTTAGAAAGCAAAGCCAAGGCAGGTGTGAGATGATGATAATATTGCCAAGAAGTGGAATAGTGAAAGCGGAGGTGAAAAGGAATACATTGGTTTGACAAAATTAGGAAGAAAACTGACAATATGAAGTTACTGGGTATTTGCCATGTACTTTTATATTCCTTTTCTCATGTGAAAGTTGGCATAAGTCTTGAAAAATAAGATGGGATTTCTTATCTGTATTTAATGAAATGAAGAAACCAAGGTTTGGAGTAGTTAGCTGAATTGTCCAGTGACTCAGAGTTGGTAGAGTACTTGGAACTTGATACCCGTGGTCCTGTCATATTGCTTCTTTCACAATGCTGTGCTTCTCATTTCCATAATTGAGTAAGTTTAAGGAAAAATTAAACAACTCCAAATTTAGCTTTCTTGTTATCCACTCTGGTGAAAAGGACTAAAATATTCTCTAGTGTAAATAGAAGTCAGTTGAAGAGTCTTGAGGCAGAAATCTGGGATAATCCCCAATTCTGGACGCCCACCTTCAGACACCCACAACCCCCTGTTCCTGATCTCCCACCCACACAGAGACAAAGAGCACAAAGCCAGAGGGAAACTGCATTATTCAGGTGAGCTTTGGACGGAAATTCCAGTGAATTTGATTACTTGATTCTTCAAGGATTCTTTGTCTCAATCACATTATCCTAAATAGCTTCTTTTTAAAAGAAATTTCTATTAGAAATAATGTCATTAAGGTGAAATACAGACAACAGACTTAAGCATTTAAGAGTGAACGATTCAGTGGCATTTAATACATTCATAGAGTTGTGTAACTGCTCTATTAATATATAATTTCCTACTCTATTCCATCTCTCCAGAATAGAATCCCTTACCCATTTAGCAGATTCTCCACATGCCCCCTTCCTTTTGGTCCTGACAACCACCCCTTAGCTCCTGGCAACCTGAGCCCCTTCCTTACTAGAGTTTCTTAAGGTTCCAACCTGATTTGCTCATACCTGTGTTCCTGTACTCCCTGGGGCAGTAAGGAGATGCTTTCTGTCATCAGGAATTTACCTATTTTAGATATTTCATATAATAGAATCATACAACGTGTGACTGTTGTGGCTGCCTTCCATTTAGCATAATTTGGGGGGGGTCAACCACATGGTGGTATATATGAGTACTTCATTTCTTTTTGTGGTTGAATACTATTCCATCACTTAGCTGATCCACTTATGTATTGATTAATGTTTCCACCTTTTTTCTATTGTGACTAGTGCTGCTATGAACATGCATGTATGTTTACATGTTTGATTACCTGTTTTCAATTCTGGGTGTATGCCTAGCTTTAGAATTATGGATCAGATGGTAGCTCTATATAACCTTTCAGGTACAGTCAAGTTGTTATTTACAATGGATGAACCCACTGTCCATGTATAGGTGTTCTATTTTATCGCCATTAGTTATTTTTGGTGACTTTTCTTTATTACAAGCATGCTAGTATATACACTAGGCATGCTAGTGTTTAAAAGTAAAATTATTTCTATTTTTTAGCTTTTCCTGATTTCCTCTTCAGGAAAGAGTCCCTTGATAGTAGAAGGGGAACAAGGACAACTTTATTTTGCCAGCTGCTGTGGGAAATAAAGAGATCGCTAAGGAAACAGATGCTAGAAGGAGTTATCAGAAGAGGGCATCCTTTTAGAACTCAGATTTAATTCTTTGACCTAGTTTTGTGATCTCTGCACTCTAGTATGATTAGCAGTGGTTTTATCTCTGAAGGACCTGACCTGTTTCCTTGAAGGCAGAGTGAACTGGTAGAATATGAAGGAGGATTTGTAGAATGGAAGTCAAAGCTTTCTAGACAAATAGGTAAATTCTTAGATGCATTTATTTATTCAATAACTGTTACTCATAAAGTGTCTTTTATGTGCAGGCACTCTTCTAAGGTACTCCTGATAGATCAGTGCCTAAAACAAATTTTCCTTGCTTCCATTCTGGTGGAAAAATTAGACATTGAACAAATACCATAATATATAATTTATATAGTATATTAGCCATTGGTAAGTGCTATGGGGAATAGAACAGGTGGAGCATGGGAAGAAGGTTCTGGACCACTACATGGGGGACAGTTTGAAATATTACACAGGGAATAGGGTAGACCTTTTTAAGAAATTGAGAATTGCATAAAGACCTGAAAGCTTTGGCCATGAAGAGATCCATGCTCAGTGTGGCTGTGATACCAGCCATGATTCCCCTAGTGAGTTGTCTTTGTTCCTACCTATTAAACTTTTCATTTTCTTAGGGATATTTTGGTTTTCACCTTGCTTGTGACACAAACATCCTTTTCAATGGTGCCTTTCTGGTTAATGATGGTGAAAATTTGGCACTCAGTTACTCCTGGCCTCCAGATCTAGAAGCCAGATGGGAGGGAACAAATCTTTCAGTGTTACTAAAGTTTAAATGGAGACCCCCAGATTATAAGAACTACAGTGCATATCTGGGTTTGCCAGTGATTTTTAAAAACTCTCTCTTTTAGAAAGGACTTGTAGAATTTTGGACATCTTTACAGCTCAACTTTAGGAAGACATGTAATCTCAGCTATCTCCTGCACCTCTGATGTTGTGCCCCGGGGCGCCCAAAAAAGGCTTGATTTTGGCTAAGTTCCTCTTTGCAATTTCCTCCTTACATGGAGCTGTTCATTTTGGGACAGGAGACCAGAGCAAGCATGGGGGAAGAATACTTAATAGCCCCGGTCAGAAAATCCACTTGAAATAGGAGAACCAGAATTTGACTCTGAGATTAAAGATAGTTTCAACCTTATCTTTGCAGACCTTCCAGTAGTCTGTGCTGAAGTTTATCCTTTATGAAAGAAACTACCTGTAAATAATGATTTCAGCAGTCCCAGTTGTGTAAAGTCAGAGAAAACCTTTTAGACCACTTGTTGCCCATTCACTTTAGAGTGATTGCTGATTTTGAACTTGCCATAAGATGATTCTTCAGAAATAAACATTACTTCTGATTTTAAATGTCTAGCTCCACATACAACATTTTGAGAACTGCAACGGTTAGAGACTTGCTAACGACAATGGGTATGGTCCCTAATTTCCTTCTTCGAACTTAAAGTATGACTCCGTTTAATTAAGACAAGATCTTTCTTTAAATATCCTATCATGAAGGCGAGTTTAAGATCTTCTCCGGAATGCTTTTCCAAAATGTAATGGGGTTTTGCTCTTTTTCACTTCAGTTATTTTAGGCAGTCATTAAACAGTTGTTAGCCAGTTTAGTAAGTTTATACAAAACTGCATATTTCAAGGCTTTAAATGCCACAGGAGAACTTCCAATGTACACAAAGGAGAACAGAATCAGTGCATCAAACGGAAGCTCCCAGCACTCTACCTCATGCCAGCTGAGGGCATGCTTACACGTGCTCACTCACCCCAGCAGGCAGACGCGTCTGGGATTGATGCTTCTCTTGGTTACCCAGTGTGGCCGAGACAGCAGTTCTCAGTTCTGGGCCCGTGTGGGTCAGTTGAATTTCTTTTGCTCTGTAGTCACAGATCATGTCTCAGACCCTGGTAAATGTCTCATAAATGCATTCCACTCATCAAGAGAGTGCGGATTATGAGGTGCTGGCCCAGAGCCAGTGGGACCTCAGCAACCCCCAGGCAGACATGCCAAGAATGCTGTGTTCATACTGTCAGTGCCTGAATGTCAGTGCTGGAGACAGCTCTTGGTAGAGTGACGCCTGCCTTTGTTGGTAAGCTCTGGCTGGAGGAGCTCGCCCTCAACCATGGCGGCTGCCTCTGACACCTGTCAGAATCTCCAAGAGCTGCTCTTGGAAAAAAAAGAAAAAAAGAAAAGATGGTTGGGTGGGGCGGTGTGGAGGGGGTGGGGACAGAAAAAAAAGAAAAAGCTGGTGAGGTGGGATGGTACGGAGGGGGTGGGGACAGAAGCTGCTATTGCTTTCTTTGTAACATCTGTAAATTTGAATTTACCCCCAGAGTAGGCCCTTGGTTTCAGAGCATCAATCTGTTGTCTCACCGATGTTAAATAAATTTGTTTTCTTTAAGACAAACTTGAGTCTGGATCTCTGTAATATCTTTTAAAAATTCCTGATTTCTGCCTCCTGTTAGTCACAAGGCAAGTAAGAGTAGCAATAGAAGCACTAATAATAATGCACACTGACTGAACACTTAAATCATTGAAGACTTTATTTTTCAAGCTTTACATTTATTAATCCATTTGGTCCTCAAATTAACTCCATCCAAATGTAGCTATAATGGATATGACCATTATTTTACAGATGTAACAGGGAGTAAATTGCTTAAAATCACAGTTCATAAACTATGGGCTTTGGTCACAGTAAGTGGTATTGGGATTTACTTTAATCCACTATATGAAGCGATAAAATAATTTGAACTGTGCCTTCTGTGCTAATTACTTATTAAAGCAAGTCCTTACTTTTATTATGCTCTTTAATCTCATTGGTGTCTACAACAAACTCATCTTCCTAACAAAAGGGCACTCCATGTTTTAGTGCAGCCTCTATGAATTAAATCTTCTATGACTGTTTCATTTTGTCCTAAAAATAATTCAGCAGTGATTTACAATGATTTAGTTTTCTTTTAGGCAATAAGTATTAAAATTACCAATTTCTCCCCATTGTTATTCCTGAACTTAGGATACTCTATTCTGCTTTCTCCCCCTCCCTTTCCTCTCTCCCTCTCCTTAGTTCTACCCCATCTCTCCTCGCCTCCCCTTTGCTCCCTTCATTGCCATTATACCTCTTAGGTCCGTGGACTTTAATCTATTTTAATGATCATTACTTTAGTCAGTAACTTTCAGCGCTCTTTGATGGCAAGGATTGAGTGTTACTCATCGTCTTGCTCTTTTAACACCTTTAGCATTTGGGCCTGGCACATTAGGAACACTCAGTAAATACTTACCGAATAAGTAAATCTCTTCCTTCCCATTCCTTCTTTTCATCTGTCAATAATATACTACAGGCACTCATTACTTCATACCTAAGGTATATCAATTAAAATGTTTTTGCCTACAAGTAACAGAAAAGACAACTAAACCTGGTTAAAGCAATAGGAATTTTATTGGCTGACAGAAATGGAAGTCCAGAGATAAAGCAGGCCTCAAGATGAACTTAATACAATTAATACTTGTATTTCTTTGTGAGTCTCTTGACTCTGCCCTCTTTTGACCGACAGTGTGATAAGTCTAGGATTTCAGATCTTCGTATTGCCACATTACATCCAATCTATTCTTAAGAGAGAACATTTCTTTGCAGTTTCTAAGATTAAGCCTTTGTCATTGCTTTGAGTTAGATCATGCATCTGTTTTCAAGTGAGTGCTTAGGACAACTGGGTTCTCTTATTCTGATAAATTTACAGCTGGATTTTGATCCAGGTAATGACCAGGAAGAAGGGATTATTTTGCAATAATAACTTCAGCTCAACTACTCCAGGTATATAGTTTCTTATGAACCATTAATGGAAAGCTGGATAAAGTTTGGGGTACTGTTGGGAAGAGGGGATGGATTGGGAATACTAGCCTTCAGTGTTCCCTGTACTAGGCCCTGTAAAACCTCCTAATTGGTGCCCCTCCCTCCTCCAGATACTCTGTTTTTCTGGTCCTTTCCATTTACCACCACTGATAAAATCTGACACGATACAACTTTGATGAAATAAACATTAGATGACTCCTTAGAAAATATTCTGCCTACTAGATAGTATTCTGATATTCAAACCTAAGTTCAAGAAAATAACATTTTACTCGTACTGATTTTTCTAGGTTTATTGACACTAAGCCTGAGCTGAATACGTTTGCCCAAAGTTCATGTTAAAGTCCTACTCCCCAGTATGATGGTGTTAGGAGATAATACCCTCATCATGGGATTAGTGCCATTAAGAAATAGTTTTCCAGTAATATAGTAATATACCTTTAATATATTAATATATCTTTAATATAGTAATATAGCTTTATTTCTACCTTTTATTTCCTGTCTGGAATGGCTGCTTTCTTCCTCTGTGCACATCTGAGTCCTAAACTTGCTTTCAAATCCATCACACAGCATTCTCTCTGAAGCATTTCATCACTTCTAGATTTTAAATCAATTTGCTTTTACTCTACATGCTACAATTTATTGACGGCATTTATTGATAGATCATGGGTCTCAATGAAGCATACTTTGTAATGTTGAATATGCTCTGATTTAAATGATCTTTACCTAGTTGCCCTAAAAGTGAGGTTAAATAACTGTGTGCATCCATATTCCTCTTGACAGCCAAGTTACTGTTTTGCAGCTGGTACATGTGCAATACATACCTGTTTGTGACAACTGAAAAGTGTGGTCACAGAGCAGTACACCTGCTAAGATACTGAAAATGTGAAGATCAGACCCAATTCATTGAAAATTAGTTCTATAAAGATTTATTGTTGACCTACTGTGCATCAGACTCTGTGCAAAATTCTAGTACTTAGAAGAATGGGGGGGAAAAAGACTAGTCCTTTCCGTCAGTGAGCTTACATCTCTTATGGAGAGAAAAACAAATTAATATAAACATTAGATAATCCCACTTGCAAGAAAATGAAAGAACAGAGAAGAGGATAGCAGGCTGATATTTTGAAGGTGGAATAATCAAGGAAGACATCTGGACAGAGCCCCGAATGGAACACCATGAGATATTGTGGCTCAGAAGGAACCCCAAAAGCAGAAGCTCTGAGGAACAATATTGCTTGCATGCTTGAGAGTGAACAGAGAACTAGTATTCTTGGATTGTGCTGTGGCGCAGGAGTGCTAAAAGGGAAATGTCAAGGGAAATGGAATTTAAAATATATAGGATCTTGTAGGCTAATTCATGATGTCGGTGTTATTTTATGTGAATTAGAAAGCCATTGAAGGACTACACTAGGTAGTAGCCTGACTTGATTTATAGAAGGTGTGTTTTGAGGCTTCAGATTAGAAAGAAGACTAGAAAGGGGAAGCTTGTGGTACTGCTATAGAATAATGGTGATCTGACCTAGTATATTTGTGGGTAGAGTAGAGTGAAGAGGTTGAATTCATTATCTATTTGAAAGTAGAACTAATAGGATTTGCTCATATATTAGATATAAAGGGGTGCCTGCATGTGTGTGAGAGATTATGAACAGAGATGAGTAAATATAAATAAAGTGAAATAGTGACTTTTAAAATACAATATTTAACTTGATTTGTAGTTTAAAAAATCAAAAAGGTATCTTTGTGCAGTAGTCATTTAAAATTATTGTTCCTAAAAGTTCAAAATTATTTAAATATGCTAAATAATTGACTAAATATTTAGCTCTGAGGGTTGTTAGAATGATCATTGCATTTTTAACATCTTTTGCCATTCCAGAGTATCTACAATTCAGACATTTTCATAATCAAAATTATTATTTATTTACTTTGCAATGTTGAAAATTTTCATTATAGGAGTCAGGGATAATTGGAAATATTTTAATTTATATAATCTATATGTAGTGATGACATATGAGACTGAGTCTGTTTTATAATCTTTGCTACATTGTATAGTTTGCCTAAAATTTGAGTGTCTCCTTTTCATTGATAAAAGGAAAATTTTGCAGATAAGAATGAAATGAGTACTTTAAAATAATGACATTTAAAACTCTTATTGAAAATTAAATCCATTTAAATGAGGTGGTTATTTTTTTCCCTGATAAAAATGCTCTTTATAAATTGAGATATTTGGTATTCTTTAGATTTTCCTAAGAAACTCAAAATTTTACCAAATTCATTGCTTCCTGATAATTTTTCATATGCTATGTATCAATTATTTGTTGTTCATACTATGACATTCATATATTGAATATTATAAGAATTTGATCTCAGTGGGATAATAGTGGGATAATAGTAAAATATATGTTTATTTGTTTCAGCTTTATGGTCAAACTAAAATCTATTTGATGGCGATTTTTGATGACAATTTTTCATAATAACTCATAGAAGAGTTATTTGCTTACTTATTACTTAATAGTAATACTTGGAGCTATTTATCTATCATTGCTCTACTGTTTATTCTCTCATTCAATAGACATGCATCAAGCATTGTCTTTTTTCTAGCCACTGTCGCTGCTTGTTTATTATAGCTTTCTGAACAACAGAATTGTTAGATTTCTCACCCATGGCCTTATAAGAGGATCCAGTATCATATGTAGATATTGTATATCATTTGAGGACCAAGTGCAAAAATGGTGAACCTCCAAACATTTCTGTTTTGTTGCTTCCCATCTTTTTTTATTTGCAGAATTTACTTAACAAATGAAAAAATCTTTTATTACAAAATGAAAGAGAAAATGATAAAAATTCCATTTTTGTTGAAGAACTCATTATCATGATACCAGCTTAACACTCATGGATGATTATGTAATTTTGTATCAGTTGGTTAGAGAAGGGAAATAGAATGTTTTGTACTCCAGAAATAAAGGCAGAATTGCTTTGGTTGGGTGAAGGTCAATGAAAATGTTATCTGGAAAAACAAAGAAGAAAAGAAAAGAAAGAAGTTTGTCAGCTTCACATTGCCTGAGATCATTCTATCTACTTTACTCTTACTCTGGGTGGGATCAGACAAAATGTGTGAAGAAGGTTATCTTGTATGATCTGGAAGACAGGTGTTCTTGGGGTGAGCAGATCTAATTTCTAATTTCTTCTCTGGCGATGATTGAGTATATCTGGCAATCTTCTAAGTCTCAGTTTCTCCTGCTCTCAAATGAAGTATCTGATATGGTCTCTTGAAATCCATGTGTTGAAGTCCTAACTCCCATAGTAGGTGTTACCTTGGGAAGATGAGTAGATCATGAGAGTGGGTGCCCTTCTATAAGAGACTACTTAGAACAACCTCATCCCTTTACAATGTGAGGATACAGCAAAAAACAAAACAAAACAAAACAAAACCAAAAAAAAAAAAACCACACAAAACAAAAACAAACCAAAAAAGATAGTCTTTGAAGCAAGAATAAGGTCCTTTCCAGCCATGGTAACACCTTGATCTTGGCACCTCCAGAATTGTTGTTTGTAAGCTACCTGTTCCTGGTATTTTATTCTAGCAGCCCCAATGGATTAAATACCAAATATTTCATTGTTGATAGTCTCCTTACAGTTAGAGAGACCAGGGTCTAAAAATTAACTCTGCCATTTACTTCCAGTTATCAACTTCTCTAAGCTTTCTTTTTCTCATCTATATAGTGAAGATGATAATATATGATCTATGAGAATTTATGAAAACTAGGATAACGTAAGTTTAGAACCTAGCATAGTAGTTGGAATAGAGTAATTGCTCAGTAAACGGCAACCACATAGAATGAATTGAGAAGCTGTACCAGTCTCTATTTTCAGCATCTCTCCTGGGTGCTATTCTGGGATGTTTATCCATTCTGAATTATGTGCAGTAACCTCTCTCTAAAATGTTGTAGCTCTAGGATACAGCAAGTTATTTGCCCTTACTGTCTTTGTCTGAGGAGCTGTTCGTTTAATAACCTGTGATGTTTTTAGATTGAAACTCAGTTTCTCTGGAATATATTACTGACATCATGTAACTTGGTTGGTTTGATATTATCTATTATTAAATAAGATTGAATTTTCATTGTTTATGAAACTCTTTTAACGGGATTCTCGTTATCTGAGCCATCACTAAAGATTGCATTGACTGGTGTTTTCAGCTTCTGTCACTCAGCCTTTGAAAGTGGGCTTCTCTGATGTTCTTCAGAGCCTCATTGGTATGAAGGAAATTGGACATCTGTACAAATGAGGACATGCTCCCTTGCATTGCAACCTGATCCAATTCTCAGTGAGAATTTGGGCCCTTCTGTTTCACGCTACCTCATGGCTGTAGGCAGTCAGATGGCCGGTAGGGTGGGAGAAATTGTAAGAGTGGGCTTGCTGAGTAGCTGAAAAGCAGGCAAACTGTGGCCAGAAGCATGGCAGAGTGGATTAGTGAAGAGCAGGCAGACAGGCATGGGTGGTGTGAAGTGTGAACCTCTGACCATAAAAGG
Organism: Uropsilus gracilis; assembly: GCA_004024945.1. Classification (NCBI taxonomy): domain Eukaryota; kingdom Metazoa; phylum Chordata; class Mammalia; order Eulipotyphla; family Talpidae; genus Uropsilus; species Uropsilus gracilis. The sequence continues at coordinate 47,815 of PVHY01005829.1, read as the reverse complement.
AATTTGCACCTCACCTGGTAATGAGCCCTTTTTCCTTCTTTGATGTTTATGGATTTCTCTTTTCCTGCCTGCATCCTTTAGGTGACACACCACTAATGAGTGTAAACGTTTTCATTATAGTCATTTTATTCAAGATTAAAATAGTTGATTATTTTCCTGCATCAGCTGGTTCTTTAAAAATTAACGAGGAAATATGTATATATGTATTATGTACTCATATGTATATATGTATTATGAATTTAAATATTTAAGTTTTTAAGAATTTAAGTATTATGAATACTTAAATTTATAAATACATATGTAAATATATGCATATACATATAGACATACAATATACATATAGGTATTCATATTTCATCATGTTTATATGTATTATAATATTTAAATTTGTATGATTATGAACTTATATGTATGTAAATATGTATTACGAATACTTAGGTTCATAATGCATATATGCATATACCTGTATCTATAGAGAGAAATTTAAAAGTTACATGTGAATGATTGTTGATTGTTTGAACAGAGGCTAGAAACTGAGCAACACAATTGCCTATATGGTGATGAAGCACGAGTAGTAATTGGGTTGTAATTTCTCTACTCTCCTTTTTGTTGTTTTTTTCTTCTAGTGACAGCTATTATGAAAAGCAGGTTGTTGGAATACAAAACAAGAAACGAACAAAGAACTATCGTTTTGTAATAGCATTTTATAGAATTTGTCTTTTGAAATAGAATAAAAATTTTCACAATCCATGTTTCTCTGCTTATGCCAATTATCCATTGTGTTTGTGTTGATTTATGCATGAAAGTTTCAATAGGGAAATACAATCATTTTTTGTCAAGGTTATATTTATAAGCCTCAAAAAAACCCAGGCTCATTCAAACAAAAAAGCAATCAGATTACAATGTGGCAACTAGAGGGGGGAATTTATCCTTATTGAAGAAAAAATATTCATGTAACATAATGTTGAAATAGACAAAGGGACCTAATACAGACTTTGCTAGTGTTCACTTTGCCTCCACTGCTGTGGTTCTGCTTACAGATGTCCATGTGATAGTTGCTATGGAAACCAAACCCTTTTCATCAATCTCTCTCTGTTGCTATGGTGTGTTTGGGGTTGCTGCATGTAAACTTTTGTATTAAGTGTCATTTATGTTTTTCATGACTAACCTTGTAATGAAGCATATTGTTTATGCATTAACCAACAAAGTATAACATGAAATGATACATTACCACTAAACATCAGTTACTAAGTACAATAGGTGGACCTACTATTATCTGTAGATATGCACTTTGCAATTGTTAGCGAGGCTATTTGAAACATTAATGGGATAAGCTGAACTTGCCCTTACAGAGTCAATTTTTTCTTGAGGGATTAACTTTGGGGGGAAGATTTAAGATCTCCTAAAAGTTAAATCTGTAATGGGATTTAGAATTCTCTATTGTTTGCCTTTGAAATTGATGTGAAACCTTAGACAAATCATTAACTTCTGAATTTGAATGAGATAATGAAAATGTGGCATGCTAGATAGTAAGTTCCAGGAGGGCAGGAATGCTCCTTGTTTTGTTCACCTTTTCTGCATTCAGAGTTAGCTACCATATCTAGAAAAAGCCTGGAACACAGAAAGCTCTCTGGAGTGCTCAATGAATACACATGTTGCCACTTCTGATTACTGGAGCCTCATACTACAGTTTTATGTGAAGTCAAATTCAAGACTAGGCTTCATTTTATTTGATTCAACAAATATTTATTGAGTTCTTACTAGTGGTAAAATGCTCACTCTTGCTGGAAACCTTACGCTTGACAAAGAAAATTCGCTTTTCACGCCTAGGATTCCATACTCCAAATGACTAATTTATAGTTTGATTATAGTGTTGGTTTTTTTTTTATTTCACATCTTAAGCATGCATCTTTACAAATAAATTTTCTGACTTTTACTTTCAAGATGCATTATTAACAAGACAATTGTCTCTTTAGTCCTGAGAACTACAAACCTTGGATTTGACTCTAATTATAAATCTACCACCTCTCTGCCACCGTGAGGGATACTTTCCTTTACAGTGATGTAGTTATTGTGAGAATTAAATGGGATAAAAAGTATTGGATATAAAGTATGAAATGTAGCAATTAGCAGAATGAAAACTCCATCCCTGTTACTCTTGTCTCTATATACAGAGAGGATGCACTTGTGTTTGTGCTGGCTTAGTACTCAGGTATTCCCCTACTGAAATTTAAAATTTTCCCAGGTACGTAGAGTACAAGGAGAGTCTGTAGAAAGAGGGAGATGAACTCCAGATTGGGAGATAGCAAGAGAACTGCTGACAAAGCTTGTCTTGGGTGACTGCCAGATGAGTAGCTCCACACCTGCCCACCAGAATATGAGATAACATATACACCTCAATGCTGAGATCACACATCACATTTCTTCCTCAAGCGTTATGTCCTTGAAATACTCTTGTATGTCCTCCTGTGAGAATGGTGGGGAGAACATACTTTGTGGAGAGGGATGAGTCTTCAGTTGTCCCTTCCCACTTGCCCATCAGCTCGTGGTCCTGTCCTCTGCATGTCTTCCTCTAATAGTCTACTTTGTCCAACAGCCAAACATCTAGGGTTTTACTATCTAATGTCCTAACCAGCACCTCTAAGTGTACTGAACAAGCTGTTACTTTTCTGTCGGGTTAGGAGCTCTTTCTAACATTTGGTGTATTTGGTGACTTAACCAGTCATTTAGGCTATTAAAATAGGTCTATGCAGCTTATTATTCTGGTTGCACAGATGTTTCAAATCTTATCTTTTTGGATTCCTGAGTCTTAGAATTAAGTGGCATTTTTCTGTTCACCTATTCTCCCCCACTAGTTACTTGCAGTTGTAGGGAGAGTATAGCATTTTACTCATCCCTGTTCCTTTGTAAAATCTCATTCCTCCTCTGGTGCCATGGTTTAAATGAGAACTCAGGCAATGGTGATTTTCTATAACCTGTCTGTGACAGGAAATCATCTTTGTTATTGCTCTGGCCCAGTCTGGCTTCATTTTTCTCTGCTGAAGTCAGGGCAATTCTCACTCTCTACAGCCCTGCTCTTCCTCTTGTTTGTCCCCCATGCTATGCTGCATCCCATCTTTGTCAGCAGCACTGACTTCAGCAAGCCTTTCTCCTTAATTCAGGTATTTCTGAAGAGATATAGAAGTAAGACAAAGACGGTCCATGCACATCCCTAAAACTCCAGAGGGCAATCCAATGTCTCCCATGAACTCCTAACATGTGCTGACTCTCTCCAAAATGAGTGCTTGATAGGGCTGAGCTAAGGTGCAGAATGAAGATGTCAGTCTCTTGTACTTGTTGCCTGGTAGAAGTAAGACATGCTCACATGTCCATGCAAGTGCATCTTATTAAGTCATTATGGTCCAGGATTCTCATATATCAGAACTAATAAACATTGCATCTTAGAGCATCTCAGCAGATCCAATTGTTATTACCAAAAATATTAAAGTGCACAACATTTAAAAACCACATGGCACGCAAATCTACACTTACTTAAAGCTTAGAAAATCAGCACATACATTCATTTATCCTTGATTCTGCATTCAGTGTTTTCTGTTTTCAGATATATTTGACATGACCATTCTAATCAACATGATTTGTTATATTGACTATCACAGAAGGAACTTTAGATTGATTTGTTACTTAAGTATGATGAAAAAAGTTATACTAGTGGGGAAGAAACAAAGATTTTTTTGTAACATTCTGAACTGCATATATTCATTTGCTTATTTTGCTTATGCTGCTCTAAAAAATAATTGTCAGTGTTTACATTGAATCCCTGAGTTTTAAAAGGACACAAATCTTAGCGGTTCCTTAGGGAAGAACTGCAGGATAGCATTTAAATACAAATACTGAGACCCAGACAAGATAAACAAGTTGGGGGGGGAGGTGGTTGACAAATCCTTTTCTTAGGCATTTATGGGGATTCCAAAATAGCTATTATAATAAACAGTTCTCATTGATGGATCTGTTGCTATTCCCCATTCCCTATTGAGATTGCTTGGTCATCTCAGTTGTTAACGATTCATCAGCAGATGTATGGGAGCCTAGCCCAAAAAAGGTTGGAAGTGTTTTTCCATGGTCCTCTCCGTTAGCATGCATAAGTGGAATATTTTAATGGTCTAAGTAAAAGAAGATAATATGTTTAGAGAGAAAAGGTCCTTGAGCAAAAGATAAATTTCAAAGAATTCCCACCATTGGCAAATGACTGCTAACTAACCTATGTAGTGCTAAGTTTCTCCTGTGTGTCCAGGGTGCACACCCTGAATTTGTTTGATCACTGTGAAACCACTGCCTCTCATCTGGAGAATGTGAATGTTTGTTAGAAGCTAAAATCTGCAATGCAAAACCAGAGTAATCATTTCCAGATCAACAGCCATTCCAAGTTACCTGCAGAATAGCTCCCTTCCCCCTTTGAGGGTCATGGGCCTGACGGCATGTGAAAAATGATTCAACCATTATGTCTTGTTAATGCTTCCAGGAAAAGCTGCCTTAAGCATTATTTTTCATCACATGCAACAAAATGTGGCCTTTTAAAAAATGGTATGCCCTAGGCAAGAACAGTTTAATGGCAATATCAACTTCAGGGAGTGGAGCGCTCAAAACTTTCTTTGATAGATAGATGGATGTTTCTCCAAGGGTTTTCTGCTTTAACTTACAAATGGTTATTTAATTTTCAAAGGAAGGTCTTTTAGCTCTCAAAATCTACCTATTTTTGACTTTTACAGCAGAAAAGTGAAGTAAGAATTCGCTTTTCCAGATATTTTCATCTTGCTTTTCTTAACTGAGTGACTTTATAAATTGATATCTTATTTTGAGTTGAATTACACTGACAAAGAAGAGAATATATTTACAAATTTATGGAAATGCAGATGTGAAGATGAAAATATTTGTGAAGAGGAAAATATTAAATCATCTTGGGTATATAAAAGAGAAACCATGTTTTGTAGTTGAAAGACTGTTAAAAGCTCTTTCTGAAAGTGGATGTTTTCAAATGGATAGGAGACCAAAATCTCCTACATGTAAATCTCATTTACATGTGTCTTGTCAAGTGTGAGAGAATTGACATATATTAGCTACTGATTTTATTTACATATAGCATATTCAAACTTTATGTTTTAAAAATTATGCTCTCTTAATTAGTGCCAACAAATTTTTGAGGCTAATGTGATACATTGTTTTATGACTACAGGAACCGGTATTTCCGATATCATTAATTCTCTTGAAGTATTTATGTGCTGAACATTACTCCAGACACATTTAACCGGCGATCGAATATTTGATTTTATTTCCCAGATCTCTATTTTGTTTCCAGGTCTCTATTTTATTTGTGAAGATGAAAATATTAAATCATCTTGGGTACATAAAAGAGAAACCATGTTTTGTAGTTGAAAGACTGTTAAAAGCTCTTTCTGAAAGTGGATGTTTTCAAATGGATAGGAGACCAAAAAAAAAAAATGTCTTTCATAATACTGTCAGGCACTTAAAGCTAATTTCTCAGAGTCTTTGCTAAAGTGGATGAAGAAAGATCCCCTATGGTTTACGAGGAGAGCGTGTTCTGTGCTTGAGTTGCAAAGTGTAAAAACACACTCCTTCCTCTCATGGCTCCATCTGGAAATGTCACAGCTTGTGACTTGCCAGGCAAGTGCTCAAGCTTTTAGAATATATTGAAATATATTTAAGTTGGTGATAGTAGTCAATGTTAAATCTGTGTAAGTATGTCAAAGGGATAGTGCAGCTCCGGAATAAAAAGAAGTATAAATACAGAGACATGCACACACATGCAGGTGTGTTTGTATGTATTTAGAGCATTCATAGTATTTATCGAGAACATGTGAATTACTTATGATCAGAACCATCACACCATTCTTTCCATATTTCTCTTGGAACAAAGGCAAAGCATTGCTGATGTCCACACACACAGTGGGAGTTTGCAGAGGCCGAGGAGTAGTCTGGATCTGTAGAAACTTTGCAGTGTCCTCATTTGGAAACCACACTTACAGCTCACCTGGGTTTGAACCTGGGTGCTGCTAACTCTGTAATTCTGGGCTAGACTTATTTTTTCTAAATCTCATTCATTTTTGTGTTGTGTAAAAGTTGACTGTAAAAAAGAACTATGCTTCCAGTTTTGTTGTCAGCATGAAAGGTAGCAATATTAATAGTAAGTATTCTTTGGGATTAAAAACTTTAAAGGTAAATTAAGGTTTTCCTTGACTTAATTGAGATCATAGAACTTAAATGCTTTTTAAGTGTAAGCAAAAATATAAGACTTTAGAATAATAACATTTGAATAATAGAGTTGAGGAGAGCATGATTTTTGGATTCAGTATGTGGGTCGGGCTCTTGGGGCCTCCATTTCCTCTGCCTTCAGATAAGTTTCTCAGTCTTCATTTTGGAGACTTCATAATTCCTCTTCCTCATCTGTAAATTCACATCATTACAGTAACTATATTGAGTACTGCTAAGGTTCAGTAAGATAGTATCTGAAGCACTAAGAGAGGAACTTAGATCATGGTAGAGTCATCATGAATGTTATTAACAAACTGGGAAAACTATGGTGAAAATTAGTTTGATGATGGTGGGTGGAGAACAGAGGAGCAAAAGCATGAAGGGAAATGAAAGAGAACACTTCACACAGAATGGAAATCAGAAGGCAGAGGCTTCAGTTAGTTTTGAGGTAAAGTGTTAGACATGCGCGTGACTTTCTTAGAATTAGCATCTTCTATAAAAATCTAGTCTTTGGAATTCATACTTCTCCATTCTTTATGTAAGCATTTAGTAGTAAACAGCCAGACTGACTCTGTGTTTTAAACGCATCATACAGTTTTAAAGACATACAAAAAGATGTTAAGAATAATAAAGTATTATATACCTATCATCAATTTCATAAATTGTTGACTTTATTGTTACATATTATACTTATACTGAAATTCATTTTCCCCCAGTTTGTAGGGGATAAATTTAATACTATTCATTTTACCGATATATAAAGTTACATGCATGTATCTTAAATGTCCTTAACATATGGGACTGTCTAGGTCTTTTAATTTCAAACACTTTAATATGAATGAACCAGAGAATTGATTGTTTATAGGAATGGAATCAAGCTTATCTCTCTACCATGCCTTCTGGTACACACACACACACACACACACACAACACACACACACAATGGATTTTCCCAAAATTTTGCTTTTGTTGTTTACATCTGGTAATGGTAGCTTTTCTGTTATTTATGCTCTTATTAATACAATTGAACTTCTATTGCACAATTTTTTAAGTGTTTCTATGGGAGGCACTTAATTTTCTTAAAGATAGCCATGTGATGCCCATGATTTTATTTCAAATTGGTTTTTTTAAAAAAATTCCAGAGGATCCTGACATTGACATGGAAGCAAGTGTTTCTGCCTGAATTGAGTGAAAGCTAATGTCAATGATACAAAAACTATTGACAGTGCAGTGACAGTGAGTAAACAGCTTCATGCCTCTTTACCTGGTGAGGCAGCTGGTGACCCGCCCTTATTATTGGATGCGGGGAATTCAGAACATTGATATGATGGTGTCTTTTGCAGACTGGGAACAGTGACCTTTGGAAAAAGTACAGAAGTATTTCCATCTTTCAGCCACTGGTGTCGTTGTGCCTGTGTGTATACTGGCTGAGTGGCCTTAGTAACACTTCCGCTCCAGGAATACTTTACCCATATTGTGATAGGAATGAGGTGCTATTTCTTTCGTAATGATGATCACAATCAAGTATTACTTATTTTTTACATAGCTTCAGTTTTTCAGAAGAAAAATCATGAAATTCCTTAGATCTTACCAATTGTGAACTGTTCACCTTGCAGTGCCAACTTCAGTGAAAGTAATAGGGACAATGAGCTGCCCTCACCTTCCTTTCAGGTGGCATTTCACAGGAACAGTGACCTCTAGTGTTTCCTCGCAAAACAGCAATGTCTGAGTCAAGAAAACTTGGGGTTTTTTTTTTTTGTTTTTTTGTTTTTTTCAGAAGTAGCCTACAAATTTGATTATTTCATCCAGGGTCTGACTTTCTCCATTTTTGAAGCACATCACATTAATCTATGTCAAGACTCTGGTTTGTTTCAGATTTTCATAACCACTGGAACAGGTCTGATTGGGGAACCAGACATTTTCTTGTATTCTGGGCCCAGTTCCAGATAATACTCAGCTCAGAGACCCCCTGGGAATAAGGCATTTCTGGGACCAGTCTGAGGATTGCAGAGAACTCTAAGGGAGCACAAAACTACTTTCAATAAAAAGGGAGCATGTGCTCAAGCCTAGCCTTTTGCCTAATGAAGTCTGATATTCGCGCGCGCGCGCACACACACACACACACACACACACACAAATAAAATAACATAAAATAACATTTTGAACTAGACGTGATCGGAACTTTCTCAAAAAATAAAAATGAAAACATTTTTTATGGCATTGTTTTTCTCATCATAGCTTTTTTATTTTTGTGATTAGATTTCATGAGTATGTATTCTATTTGTACTGGTGAGCATGACACTAAGGAATTAAAAGAGTTTGAGAAAGGAGAAAAATCCTTTTCAATTACAATATAAACCCCTCCATCTTTCTCCTTAATCCTCCTTCACCCACCCCTGAGGTCATGCTGATATAACAGTGGCCTGGGTTTTGAGTTTTTGTTTTCAGTCCAGTGTGAATGGGAAGAAGGCACTTTTGTTGTTTCTTATTTAAATCGATTCTCCATGCTCTTTTTGCTGGTTTGTGAACAGTTGGGCTTGTGGTTATATGTAACTTTTGAGATTCCTAGTTGTTGTCAACCCATAATTCTCCCTTTTTATTTTAATTTAAAACAAGTCCCAAGTCTTCCCTGAAATTCTTGCGTGTGAAACTTCATCTTGCAGGCTCTTTGAGAAAAGCTTTTCCACAAAACCCTTTAGTTTTATACTTCAATTTTAAGCATAAACAAAAACCACAAGGTTATTTCCTTACTGGTGGGCATGTCTTAAGATTAGAACTTTGCACCGTCCTAGGCACCTGGCTTGGCTACTGATGTGCACTACACAGTGCTAGACTCCCCCTGCCTCACTGGTTAGGAAACATTTAATCCTTGTGGCCATTTTGTTTGTTTGTTTGTTTGTTTGTTTACTAAAAGCTTGTCCACAACAGCAGAAAAGCTTATCTTGTTTGTTGGGTTTGGAAGAAGACTATAGCGCCACCTGCTGGTTCCTTCTTGTTTCTGGTGTAACCCGGTTTGTCATTTTAAAAAATTCCATTATGTGAAATTCAGTCTCTCCTTAACCTTTCCTCATTCCAAAACATAGGATCCTTGAAAATTTGTTTATGATCAAGCATCAGTAAATATATCTGGTTATATATTTCTGCTGAGTGATGTAGCCGATAATAACATACACATGTAACCCAGTTGGAAAGGAAGTGTATAAATGCATGTAATCTATTCATTTACTTGAACCAAATTAACCCAAATCCTTCCTCAGCTGTAAAATAGAATACTTCTATTCATTTATTTTTTTATACATTATTGGACGAATATTTATTCAGCATATGATGTGAGCCAGGCACATCAAATGGAAACACTACTTCTCACCCTATTGTCTACTCCAGCATAAGCCCTGCCCACAGAGGTTTACATTGTACAGGGTAAATAGCTAAAGATGGTAGACATAGTGAGTAAGTCTCTTGATTTTATGGCAAAGGCTTATAAGTATTACAGAAGTAAAGAAAAACAAAGATGAGGCTAAGGGAGTTTGGGAAGGCTCACTCAGTCTTAAATAATGATTTCAGGATGGTTCTCATTGACAGAGTGACTTTGCAACAAAACTACATGTGAGAAATAAGTCATGTGGCTGTGTAGGAGGAGAACAGTGTGAGCAGAGGAAATGGCCATCCCTGAGCTGAAAGAAATATAAGATTGGTTGTTCAGAAATCCCTCTGAGACCAGTGTGGTTGGACGGAGTGGGGGACTCAGAGATGGAGATGAGGTGAGAAGGGAAGCTGGGCCAGGATTTATGCTCAAGCATTTCTTTTCCTGTCTCCACCTCAGGAAAGAGCTGCCTTGAAATCATCTTTACTGGCCTTTCATTGCTTGAGATGGTTGTGCAGATTCTTGTGCTTTAGTAGTTTTGCACTGTTATAATGAGCCCCTTGTGACGTTGGTATCATTCTGTGTCTTGATTCTGTGCTTTTGTTCCTTGTCTTACATTCTGTGGGTCATACTAAAAGCTTGAGAGAATTGAATTCTAAGGAGGCCTGTGGATGCCGAAGCTGAGATGCCAAAGACCCAAGGGAAATCACTTTTGTCTAACATGCCATTGCCAATTTAATAGAAACATTTCTTGCTCAACTAATCCTGTAGCAAATTAAAATTCTTTTCTAAATGCTGGAGCTATTTTTGCCATTAATAGGATGACCGTACAGTGGACCATTTTGATGAGCCGAAGACACAACTGAACAATCTATTGCTTAATTTGATAGACCAACTGATTTGCTCTCCTACTATAATGTTTCCATTGAGTCAAACAGTTAATTTGAAATGGTAAAAGTATAGATTTTTCAAAGTTTAGATTCCAGAGGGATGCGAAATATTCTCTCTGATGAGTGTCTCATTCCACAGATGGGAAAACAGAGACCAGAGAGATTTTGTGGTATGTATGTATTTCTCAAATTTATCTTACACAGAAAATATTTCTACCTCCAGGATTCAGAATGGTATTTTTCCACTCTTGTTCTTATAAGAAGACAGGTGAATTTCAGAGATTTGCTGGGGTTCTTTGCCTCAAATATAAAATGACTCAGCACTCATTGTTCTCTGAGAGTGGGGAAATATGTGAGTTGAGCGGATGGTGAAAAACAGGAGCAAATCAGATGACCTGATAATTCAGTTTGCAGGTGCTCTTGGCAAGGACATTTAACCTTCTTAGAAAGGTCAGACTCCAAAAACTAGCAATCGTTAACTTTTATATTACTAAAGAATTTTTATTAATCCTTTTAATGCATATAAACCTTGAAACTATTGTCAAAGAAGGACGTGGTTAGCACCGAAGGCATATTAGAAATCCATCCGACTCAAATCATCACTTTTAGCTTAAGTAGCCAGTTGAGGTATACTGAAAAATATAAAAACTTAGGGAACTTGAGGTATAATATTCTAATTTTTTTTTACACTTACACTTCCCTGACATTCAGTAGCTTCATTATTCACCATTTCCCTGACTTATTGCTGATGATTTTTATTTGCCAACTTAGCTCCAGTTTTTAAATATTTATTAAATAAGGCTATCACTGTATTTCAATAGTCTCTATGGTCCTAAAGGATGAAGTTCAAAATTTTCTCTTTTTTAGGTAAATACATTCTCCCTTGTACAGAGAAATTAACTGGGATGGGCGTAGAGTTCTGTCCAGCTGACAGTTTTGCTGGAGCTAGACAGAGCTGAGCTGATAAAAGAGAGGCAAGAAGAGATGCCAGGCAACCTTATGACCCCTCAGAGGAGGTACTTCCTGTAGATCATTATCCTTTTCTTTGTTGTGTTATGAATTTTCAGAACTTGATATTCCAGTGTGAATGTAAAAACTCATTACAATATCAAGTTGTGCCATGGAGCATAAGAAAATTAAGAAATTAATGTTACTAATGCATGCTACATCTCTACTTTCCTGGAAATATTGTTTTTTTTTTCTGCCAGAATGCATTAAATATACCACAAAGATCAATTAAAGAAACTTTTCGTTCCTGAATATCAACAATGATTTAAAAAGTCCTTTATAATTCCATTAAGAAGAAGATGTCTGAGGAAGATCTTTCTTCCCTTTTATCCATTGCAGTCAATAAGGGTCTAAATGGGGTTTGGACACATCTCATAAACCTCATAAACCTCAGGTTTTATGAGTTATATAATCCCTGTTAATGGGTTTTTTTTTTTTGTTTGTTTGTTTAATTGTTTTTCTTCAGGACAGTACCACTATTCAGCCTGGGAATAAGGGCAAAAGAAGGTAGAGAGAGTTCAGTAGGTGTCATTTCAAAGCAAGGAGAGTGACTGCCTCATGGAACTTTCTCCACCCGCAGCACGGGGGTGTCATTAGCAGCCCACATTCAAGGCAGAAAAGAAAACCTTCCTTCTGAGAAGACTAATGATTGCTCATCCCCTGAAATTTTAGTAAGAATTAGATGCTAAATTATATAATGGGGTCAGTATAAGTTCCAAGAAGTGATATCATTAAAAATGAGTCTTCAGAATTTATCTGAAGTAGGAATTGGGCATAGAGGCAAGACCTTTCTTACTGAGAAAATGAAAGCACACACTCTCAGAGGGGTAATCGAGAATGGAAGGTTTAGGAATAATGAGTGATGGACAGGAAGGAAGCAAGAGATATATATTGAGGAATGGCTAAAACCCCTAGAAGTTTCAATGGCAGAAGTTCTATGTACAAAGAAATGGATGCGAATAATGACCCGATGGGGAAGATGATGGTAAGGGGAAGAAAACTCAGAGAGAGAACACTTTAATGTTCTTTCACTTCAGTCTGTTATTGTAATAATCTTGTTTGCCAAAAGCATATGAGGGAGCCATGGTATCTTCTATACATCTTCTGGAAAGAGAAAAAGTTAGCAGCCAGCATTTCTACATTGAAGTGAGAGGATATTTTCCCCTGAGTAACATCTTGTCTACAAACAAATTTCACAGTGAAAATGTTTCATTGATGACTCATTAGAATGAATATACTGCTTTAGACAAAGGAGGAAAGCATCACCTTCATCTTATAAGGTGTAGTCAAAAGTAGTAGGGAAAGATTTGGCCTCTGGAGAACACTTCCTGTGACAGAATCCCACCATGTCCTGATCATGTGACCTTCATTAGCAGACACTGATCCAACACTTGGAAAAGAGTGTGACTAAGATTAGTTTGTGACCTATAGTTAAACACAATGGTATTTGTGCTTTAAGTGAAGTCACCAATTTTTATCTTTTTTCCTCTTTCTTCATTTAAGGAAGATTTCTTTTTGTATATGTCTGACAGTGACTATCCATCAGGAAGATAAAATACCTCAATTGTATTTCTCACTTGGCCATGTGAGTAATGTGACTGTACTTAGTATTATTCATTAATAGTGGTAATATTGGTACTTAAATGAAGAAAAGGAGCCAGAATGTTGCCAATCTGAAGATTTAACATAGTTTTGGCTACATGATTTTATTTGCTTATCCTTAGAAAAAAAAATGATCATTCCCATATTCAGGGGTTGAGGCAGAAGTTCAAAACTTTAGTTGTATTTCTGCTTGGGAAAATAGCAGAGATCTAAAATTAGTCTTATAAGACCACAGATATGTACCCAGCCAAATTTAATGTGGGATTTTAAAGTTCATGGAGTTAAATAGTTCAAAGCAGCACTGTACAAAGCAAATAGAAAATGCAATTTTAAACTTTTTTTTTGCTTTTATTTGGTAAGCTAGCAAAATTATTTAATGACAATGATACTTAAAATATTTGGCATCATGAAAAATTTATTAAATATTAAAATATTAATAAGACAAGATTTTTCTTTAAAGGGATTTTCTTAGTAGGTAAGTTGTAACATCAAAGAAAGTACTTCTCTTCTGAAAGTTTCTAATTCCTAGCTACAAAGTTGTAGATTTGTAATTTTGTTTGTAGTTATGTATGGTGTTGAATAGTGTTAAAACAGTATTGGAGCACACTGTAAAAGAATATTTATGATTAAGTTATTTCTTTTCTATGTAGTTAAATAGATTTGAATTAAGATTTAATAAAGTAAAATTAAACATAATAAAGAGGAACTGCATTATGAAACTATACACTAACTTTCATGAGAGAGTGAGGGGAAGGGGAGGGAAGAAGGAGGAGGAGGAAGAGGAAGAGGCCTATGATTTATTCCCGTTTATCAGCTCACATCTTTGTCAAATGTGTGAATGCAGGTTATAGGAGTCATTTTAACATGAGTCAATCAAGGAACAGTCTTTATTTCATTGATTTGTATTATTGTATCCACTATAATACTTAGAAGGTGAAATTCCTGGCAGCATATTTTGCATAGTAACTTCAAAAGAAAGAAGTCATTATTAGAAGGGAGGTATAAGAAGAACAAAGCCTCCCCTCTCTCTCATCCCCAGCACAAACAGTGCCCTCCAAAAGGCGATGATTAGGGGGAAATATGATCAAACTGTCAAAACCATCTCAAAGCAACAACACACACAACGACACATTGTAATAATGCAATTACTTTGAAGGGAGAAAATGAAAACAAAAAGAATAAGCTCCATTTTGTGGAAAGACAATCCTCTCTTACACTCAATTTTTACCTCAATCGTTTTTTATACTACTTTTAAACAAATAAAAGTACAGATAAAGTTTATCAACTATGGTATGATTGGAACAATTCCCAGAATATAAAGGAATCCACTAACTGCACAGCACATGGTTTCATGTGCTAGGTTCTTTAGATTTAATAGCATTTTCAAGACATGTGATACTAAATGGTAATAGAGTACAGAGAATGAAATCAGGAGAAAAAGTAGTTTTCTTCTGGAAAACTCTGTAAATGATGATTGAAGTGAAGCATGCCATTTTGAGAGTCATAGACATTCATATGCAGAAAGAATCTCAAGGATCATTTAATCAAGCCTCTTCACTCTAATAGATGGGGAGATTTCTTTTATTTCCTTAATTAAAATTAGAAACTCACTTCAAGTCCCACATGAACTGCAACTGAACCATGTGAAGGAGGTCTAGAGAACAGGTATAGTATGTACTTAGAGCATTTGATCAACAATTCTGTACATGATTAAATTGAACCATAAAATTTATGAGACAAAACCTTCAACTGCCCAGTGATAATATCTATCTTAGATAGCCTGAATCAGCTAGGGTTCAGAGAAGGACCAGGAAGAAGGTTAGTAGGCTGAAGTGAAAGGGTATTTCTCAGCACCTTACATTTTGTTTATGCTGATAGTATATAAACTATCAGAAATGGTATGAATGAAGTGCAAACATGTCCCCCCAAGTCCTAAGTATTTAGTCACCATAGTGCATGACCCATGATGTTGCACTCAACAATTTGTTGAGTTTGTGTATCCCTTGCATGTAATTTAAATCCTTACCTCAATCAAGTTGCCACTTTTTTGTAGGACACACACTATATTGTCTGTTTCTTATCCACTGTGCTCAACTACTGCCATAGAAAGAGATATTTCAAAAGAGTTTGACATTCTGTTAGTTGATTAATAATCACACCTTTAAAATAGAAGCATTATTTTTTGTGATTTAAAGATAAAGAATGATAAATATATACCTTCTTGGGTCAAAATCTTTCTCTTTCCTCCTTGACTCTCTCTAATTGCTTTCTGTCTCCCCCCCAAAATTCACACTAGCAATTACCCTCCACACTCCCCAAGCCTAAACCTCTTTGTAAATAACAAGTAATATTTCTTTGTAAACCCTTAAGCAGTAATTGTGATAATATCTGCATAAATACAAATTTTGAATGAACCAGACCCCCATGTAAAATATACTAATGTCTTGATTTAGGAGTTTTCCTTAGTGGTTTCATTTTATGGAACACAAAGATATTTATCCAAAACATTTTGAGGTCTCTTTTGAAGATAAGGATGATGCATATTTTATGATTTTTTTTTCTTTTGGGGACTAATAACTGAAGGGAATGTTTCAAAGACATGGTAAGAATTTGCCTTCAGGAAGAAGCTGGAATGGTATCATAAATGCTACTCATGGCACTTTACATGTGATCTCTCCTTCTTGTGACCAATGTATGTGGTAGATGAATTGTGTTATCGCTCTTTTTTATATATATATATAGCACAGGGAATTTAGGAACAGAAGTGGCTAAGTAACTTGTCCATGGCTACCCCGCCAAGACCTGAGCATAAACCTGGCTTCATGGACCAGGTGCTTAACCCCTGTGCAGTAGAGCCTCTTGCATGTAGTCAAAGAATCATGTCCTTTCATCTTCACAATTTGCGGTGTTTGCTACAGTGAGAAAGAATGCATGTGATTAGAAAGAATGCATGTAATTATCTGTGAATCTTTTAATGTATGTTTTGGGGGTGGGATAAAATTATACTAAAATCTCACTTATTAATTTTCTTCTCTTTTATTTTCTATTTTCTTACATCATCATTTTCATACAATATTAGATTTCTCAGGTAAAATTAACATAAATCTGCTACCACCACAATCCCGGTGTGAAATGTCACCATGATCTCTTGAACTCTTCCCTCCCCCATTTCGACTCTTCGGTATCCCTCTCCCCTGCTGTATGTCCTCAGATCTATAATTTGCCTGCTAGTTTTGTCTATTTTCTGACCCTTTCTCCTGTAAGTGAAACCATCTGATATTTTTCTTTTTCCTTCTGACTAAATTCACTCACTTTCATTGCTGGTCTCAGAGACAGTTTGCATCTTCAGGGGGCAGAACTGAGCTACATTGTATCGGCATTGCCTGGCTGACCTGCTCTCTATATAGCCATTGCAATTTTTGGAAACAAACAAAAAAATCCCTCTGCTTTCGTTAGAATCATTAACCTAGGTTTCCCAGTATCTTTTAAATAGCCTGGTAAGCTTGGGAAAACATGTGGATATGCTCCTCACTCATGTGTTTCACATGAAATTGGTAAAAGTCTGGTACAAGAGGCATCCCCAGGCTACATTGGCATCCACTTTCATGCTCTAAAAAAGACAGTCATTCCAGAGGACACTGAAGTCGGACAAACAACTTTCTTCACAACAATTTACATTTGGGGATAGAGCACTTGATTCGGCTCTCTCAATTTACTACCATGCTGGCTCTTCTATGTTTTTGTTTGTTTGATGTTAGCTTGTCATTCTGTGTGTTTCTTTAAAAGCACTGGGTAGTGGAAATAAATATTTTTTTCAGTAAGCAAGAAGGCTTCTTTTGTGAGGAAAGAAAGAGAGAAAGAGGGGGGTGGAGAGAGATTGGGAGCTGAGGGTTGGGTTGGGGTTTTATCACAGGCTCTAGCCAAACTGTGATTCTGATGAAAACATGTCACCTCTATGAACATCACTATTAAAAATACCACAATTATTGAAAACTAACTGGTAGCCATCATGCTAGATTATTTAATTTATACATACTATCTTTTATCAATAGATATCTACTGAGTTCTCACTATGTGTGAAAGAAGTACTAAATTAGATTCTGTGGGACACAAGAGTATAAAAGAAGACCCCCCCCCCAAGAACTTACTAATCAGTCAGGACCACCTATAGTATATCAGATCTTATTTGAAAACTCATTTCAGTATATTCTGACTCTAATTTTTTAAAAGGAGTCTAACTTCCTTTTGTGCCTGTCTCTGCCCATATTTCACATGTACAACAAGCACCCTATGGAGATTGGGCTTAAGAGAATCAGCCAGTGTCTGTGACCTGTGGAGAGGGCTGCCTTGAGTGACCCTGATTGGGATTGAAATCCCCCAGATCTCCAGAGTATTCCTGTTTGGAGCTTAGGAGACCCTCGCTTCTGTGAACAGGAGACTGCAGTTTAAAGGGAAGAAAAGGGCTTCCATTGCCTGGCATTAAGACACTAAGCAGTAAGGCAGGCAGTGCTTGCCTGTGCAACCCTGGCTGCAAGGGCAGATCTTGACCTTTGTGGGCAATTCAAGACTGAGACAGGTGATCTGAGGGACACATTTATCCTCTTGACAGAGGTTGCTGGCACATGGTGGTGGTTTACGATATACTTTCTGATATCCTTTTTCACTGGATTATATATTTAGGTGTTGTTTAATTTTCATTACTTCTTAAAGCAAGAATAAAGAATGCAGGCCTTGATGGGAATGTAAAAATGGTCCAACAGTGTGGAGTGTGGTTCCTCAAAATATTAAACACAGAATTACCATGATCCAGCCATAAAATCTCTGGATACACACACGAAAGAATAAAACTAAGGACTTGAAGGGATGTTTACACACCCATGTCAATAGCAGCATTATTTTCAATAGCCAAATCATGAAAGCAACCTAGTTTCTATTAGCAGATGAATGGATGAGCAAAATATGGCCTATTTACAAATTAGAATATTATTTTGTCATAAAAGAAAGGAAATTCTGACACATCTTACAACATGGAATGAATCTTCAGGGAATTATGTCAAGTGAAATAGTCAAATCACAAAAGGACAAATACTATATGATTCTGTTTGCAGTACCTGCAGTAGGAAAATTCATAGAGGAGAAAGGAAGAACACTGGTTGTCAAGAGTTGGTGAGGAGGGTGAGGAATGGAGAGTTAGTGTTTGTTGTGTACAGCGTTTCACTTGTACACAGTGAAAAAGTTATGAGTGGTGGTGATGAACATACAGCAATGTGATGTACTCCATGTCACACTTAATGATTAAGAAGGTCATTTTTATATTAATATTAAATATTAAAATGCAGTTTGTATATATTTTACTGCAATAAAAAAGCATCCTTTTCCAGAAGAGAGTTTATAGGATTCAATTAAAAAAGGCATAATACAAAATATTTGTGATTGAATCTTCAAATCAGGGACCTGCTAACTGCTCTGTACCTGCCACTAGCCAAGCAAGACAGCTGAGCAAGCCGGAGGGAGCTGATTATCTGTCTCAGAGCTCCACCAGACCTCAGGCTGTCTTTCTGATTGACTTAGTCAGAAAACTTGTGTTGCTGAGAGATCACAAGTCTATGAGGATCAGATGAGATACAAATAAGAAGGACGCTCTGCAGGTTCACTAGAGACTCTTAATTTACTACCTAGAAAATGTTTTATTTTATGTCCAGAACCATCCCAATGAATCTGCCTGAGAACAGTGGACCACCTTCTTCAGATGTTTAAACACCTCATGAAGTGCTAGTCAAGGTGGATAGAGAGAATGAAATATACTAGGTTGGCATCAAACTATAAATAGAAAAGACAATTTCTTGGGAGATAGGTGTTTGTGTTACCAAAAAAAAGTACCTACAAAATGGTAGGCTGTGACTCAGAGCCCCTAGTCTCCACCTCTCCTTGGTACCCCCTGAAGCAGCTTCCAGTCTCCACCTCTCCCTGGTACCCCCTGAAGCAGACCTGAAGCAGAAGGGTTGCCTTCAGTGACCCAGACAAGTGTTTCCTGACTTCTATCCTTTGTTATCCAGAACTTTGCAACCTGAACCTCCCTTCAGTGCCAGTCTCCTTTGAGGGTTCAATCTAACATCCAAGTTTACCAATAGGGAAAATAGAAGGGACCTCGATGTATTCCAGAGAAAAACTGAAGAGAATTATTCATCAAACAAAGTGTTAAACAGGGCAAACATAAAAATTGAAAAGGAAAGGAAAGAGGCCCTACTAATCTGTGGATCTCATGATGACACTTGCTTCCAATGTGATAAGCACTGAGGTGAAGGTTCAAATAAAGACTAAAGGCAACAAAGTAACAACTGGCACTGGGGAGAGAAGTGGGGAGTGCAAGTGGGGAAAAGCATTCTATAGGTTGAATTGTGTTTCCCAGAGTGAATTGAGCTTTCCACCCCCAGTGCTGTGCATGTGACCTTATTTGGAAATAAAGTCTGCAAATGGAAGCAAAGATATACAATTAGGGTGGGCACAAATGTGATATGACATATTCTTATAATAGGAGACTATTCACACACACACACACACACAGAGCATGGCCATGAAAAGATGGAAGCAGAGATTGAATGCGTTATAATTAATGCATTTATAAGCCAGGAAAAGTCAAAACTATAAGCACCACCAGAAGCCAAGAGAAAAACAGGGAGCATCTTCTCTCCTGCAAGCTTGAGAGAGAGCATGCCCTGCCGACACCTTGATACTGGTCTTCTAGTCTCCAGAACCGAGGGAGAATACATTTCTGCTGCTTTGAACCACCCAACCGGTGATACTTGATGGTTGCAACCTTAGAAAACTAATATAGGTTGTATGATGTAAGCAAATCTGGAGGCTGCGGTTCTTCTTCCCATGGATAAGCAAGGACAAGGAAGGATGGGAGTTGAGAAAAACAAGAAAGGAAGGCCCCCTGGGTACCAAACTGCTGACCTGGATGCTGGAGTAACTGGTCTTCCCTGATGTCTTCAGAGGGAAAAGGGTGTTGGGCAGGAATCATGGTATATAAAAAGGGAGGCAGCCATCAGCCCAGACAGGGTGTTTATGCTGTGCTTGGAGGTCTGGATTTTATTCACTGAGGATTTCATGGCTGAATGATTGTAAAAAGGCACTTACAGCCTCACACGCTCTGCTCTCTGCTTTCTGTGTAGCTTAGAGCATATCCCAGTTTGGACCTGACGTTGTCTTATCCCCTGGCATTCTTCCAGAAGGAAGGTTAGACCAGATGTAAGCATACTTCAGAAGGGGAAATATAGAAACTGTTTTTTGAAACCTCTCTCCTCATTGCGTTTGGCATTTGGTTTCACATAGTTCTCCATCTCCAACCTAGACACAGCTTTCTGATTGGCATATAGTGTACTTGGATCCAAACCATGATTAAAGTCTGTTTTGTTATTCAGATTCTTGGCACAGTTTCATGAAACTCTTCCAATTCTGGTCCAGCTCTCACTTAACAAAACCAAAACTTCTGATAGTTAGTATTCCAAGTTGCCTTCACACATGTGTACTTATTCTGCATTGTTGGAAGCCAACGTTTTAAGGTCTACCTTGGTTCAGTTTTTTAATTCTTATTTTCTTATCATATACTTGGTCTTCATTTTTCTTATTATTTGATAAATGAGATTTTCAAATCTTTCCTGACTAATATCTTTCCACCTAATGTGACCCTTTAAAAAAAGAAACAACTCAGCCCAACATAAGGAACTATTTGTTACACTTTCTTCAAGGACCATTTTTAATCTTTTGATTTTCTAAGCTGCTTTAAAGTAGTGTAACATGAGGGAATGGACTGCCAAGGGATATGGGATGATAGTGATCCAAAATGTCTGTGCGAACTACTCTAACAATGATTTCATATTTGCCTGAAAGTTTCATTTACTTAATAGTAGTTGTTACAGTGCTACTACAGATTTAAAAACTCGGAAAGTACTACAGGGAGGTACCAGAGGTCTGAATCTGAGCTCCATTTCTGACGTTAACTAACACAACAACTAAACATTGAACAATTTTTGATGTCAGTTTTCTAGAAAATGAAAGAAGACACAGTTCATTTATTTCTAGACTACTGTTGTGCAATCACAAGTTTCATTATGGAGACCATGTGAATTCTGAAACTATTTTCACATTTGAAAGCTACTGTAGTCCAAATACTTTATTAATATTTGAAGCTTGCAAAAATATTTTCATGAGGGCAGTATTTTATTTATTTTTTAATTGAAGTAACATTGCTTTGCAGAGTAGTATATGGCTTTAGGGTATTGGATCACCCTTTTGAGGTAACATTACTGTCTTACCAGCAGTATTTTTTAGCAAAGTTTGCCACCTAGTGGCCACAGTAAAAGGACCACTTTCTATAACGCAATATGCCAAGATTCCTTGGATAAATATAACAGTGTTGAATACAATTAAATTTTGAAAAATTGGATCTACTTTAAAATGCCAATGTTGTGTGAAATTTTTTTTAAATATTAAAAAATTAAAGTGGAAAACTTTTCAACTCTACTTCATTTTGTATCTTAATTTTCCTAGATTCTGGTGTTTTATTTTGGGGGGGGGTTTATTTTGTTTCAGTTTCTTGACTCCCAGATTCAACATCACCCCAAAATCATATAAAACACTAACTGGTTTTAAAGAACTGGTTTTATTTGCGTCAAAGAAAGAGATGCTATTCAGTCTGAGGTCTGTGTCCCATGTAGGGCTTGTGGATATTGTCTGAATATAGCATATTCCTTTTGAATTGTGTGTAGCCAGCTGCCTCTCTGTCTTATCTACTGCAATAACCTCACATGACTCTTGCACACTCTTATATTGTAAAAAATACTTGAAAATCTTGAGTATGAGAGGTTAAGTATTATTTTCATAAAAATATTGAATGACTGGGATGAAAGAATTAGGTCAGGCTTTGAGCTAGCATAACAACAACTATGAGTACTCTGTTGACATTAGACAAATAAAAACATATTCTACTTGACATTTTCCTTGGTTCCACTTGGACCCTCTCTGGGACAATATTTCAATCCCAAAAAAACATGTTGCAAAAGATCTGTAGGGACTCACATAACTGAACATCATTTCCTTTTCGTGCATTTACACATTTAATAAAAATATGATTATAAAGTCTTTGCAGAGAGTTGATTCACGCTCACAAGGAGTGCTACCCTACTCTATATTTATGCAATTTCTTTGTAGTGAGATAATGAGAAAGTGGATAGTATAACCAGGTAATTTGCTGGTAATCTTTTGTCTGGGAACACATCCAACTGCTTTCTTGACATTACTGCTTGATTTTCTCAAAGACACCTCAGACTGAACATGTTCAAAACAGAGCTTGTGGCCTTGGCTCCCCAGATCTGGCTCATTTCCAGTCTTCTCTCCCCCCAGCAAATGGTAATTCTCTCTAACAGATTTAACTGTTACATTCTAAGAGTCATTCTTGATAACCTTCATTTCCCTCAGCCCAGCAGCCAGACTGTCACCAGCTCCTTTGATTTTGCTGTGTAAGTATCCCAAACAGATCCTTTCCTCACCTCTATCTCCTCTGCCAGACAAACCTAAGCTACCCTCTGCCTGTTGCAGTAGTCAGATGATCTACACTCTGCCCTCCCCCCAACTTAACTCCCACAATGCATATAACTGGTGGAGTCTTTTCTGAATGAAAATCAAATCATATATTCCTCTTTTGAAAACCCCTCTTCAACTTGCTGGTATATTACAAATACAGAATCCCCTAAAATAACCTAAAAGTTAAAAAAAAATACCCCCAAGCTTTGAATAATCTGGCATGACTTTCCTCTCTAGATTCAGTAGAACCATGTTCTCTTTTACTAACTTCACACTGATCTTTTATTCCTGATGCTTTCTCCTACAAATCCTCCATGCACACATTCAGATCATTACTTGAAATTTACTTTTTGTTTACTTTTGAAGTTTACAATTTATTTACTTTTATTTTCTTTCTTTACCAAAGCATGTAAAATTTAATTTTAAGCTTCCTATTAAAAATAGTATCAATAGGTTGATGTCATTTTTATGAAACATTTTTTCTACATACCTAATTGTAAGAGAAGTTGTATGAAATGATTGTTATAGTTATTTATAAATGCTGATAATTAGAGTTGCTTTTAAAACCTGTTATTTTTGTATCTTTCTCTATTTAAAAAAAGTGAGTCAATATTTTTGCAAAAACAACAGTGGTACTTCTGCTTTTTCAAAAAAAATTACTGGAAATAAATCTGCAAAGATGCTATCAGATCATCAATTGTGTGATGGAATTATAGGTAATTATTATATTGTTACTTTTTAATTATAAACTATTTTGAATATATTGAGATTCTTAGATGCTGACTTGGATACTGGGAAGTATTACAATGACCTAAATGAGAATACTAAATATTGAGACTTAATCCCTATCAAAAATCACAAGGAGATTCTTCATAGGGTAGGGGGGATATTATCTTTAAAAATCAAAATATTTTAGCAGTGGAGAATATAAATCATGCAACAAGAAAACATTCATTTATGCAGTTTAATTTGTTGAATTAGTTAATTAGTAGACAAAGCATTTGTCAGGGCACCACAGATTTATTTGTAGGGCAGCTTTATAAAGTTGGATAGGCAGCAGGGGATTTTCACGTGAGTTACAGGGATGTTATACATTTTGACAACTAATATCCTCTTACTCTAGCTAAGCCTCTTGCTTTAGCTAAACTGCAAAGGGAACTCTGTCCCATTTACTATCTCGTATATTTCTGTGCTTCCCTAACTAGATTTTGCAGTTTACTTGAGCAATTTGGATATTTTAATTATTTGTGTTTATAATTAAATGTTATTTTTAATTAATTTAAAATCACTCTATTAGCTCTAATATAATAATTGTATTCTACATTTCCTAAATTTTTTATCTTTACATGTAGATTTTACTGAAAAATCAGAGACTTTTGAAATGTTTATACAAAATGGTATTTGTCAGTTAATTGAGCTTCAACACAGTAGATGAATTTAAAAGTGAGAATCTTTTTAGTATTAAAATTCAGTTACATATATTAGCTGACATGTTAATTATAAAAACCTAATTGTAATTAATAATCTCCCTCCCACCTGTAAGTTTTAGTTGACATAGAGCAGGGTATGAAATTATACAACATAATGATTGGATCCATGTATATATTAGAAGTGACTGTGACAATAAGTTTTGCTAATAGCTCTCATTACTGCCATAGTTACACTTTTTTTCTTATGAATGGAACTTTTAAGATCTACTCTCTTAGCAGTTTCCAAGTAAACAGTACAGTGCTATTAACTATAGTCGTCACACTATGCATCACCTCCCAGGATTTGTTTACCTTCCACCTGGCAGGTTAGACCTTTGGCCACCTTCACCTGCTTTCCCCTTCCCCACCCCCACCTTTGACAAGGACCAATCTGTTCTGAGTTTCTGTGAGTTCAGCTATTTTTAGATTCCACGTGTAAGTGAGATCATACCATATTTGTCTTTTCATATTTCCCTTAAAGTATTCTGTGTGTACAGTGCTGTTTTGAGTTAATAATACCTTCTCTTTGCATGCATTCTAAAGCCTTAGGTTTTTTCACTGCCTTTCCCCACATTTAATATTTTGTTGTCTTAATTTACATTTTTATAATTCATATGCCCTGAATAATTATTGTACCTCTGGTTTATTTTATACTTTTATCTTTTAATCTAGTTTTATAAATGATCAATTACTTTAATGTCATCTTTTAATCTTATTTTATAAAAGATCACTACTTTTACAGTATAAGTACTTTTTCCCATGCATTTTCTGTTGTATGTATTTTCTTGTGGTTAGTACCATGTCTTTAATTTAAAGAAGTCCTTTAATATTACTTGGAAGGTCAAGCTCCTAGTGATGAAGTCCTTTAGCTTTTGGTTAGTCATGAAACTCAAACTGTCTGTCACTTCTTAGCAGGTGAAAAAATTGTCATTGAGAGTTTTTCCCTTTCAGCAATTTGAGTACATGCCATTCTCTCCTGGTCTCAAAATTTCCATTGGGGAAAAAATTGCTGCTAGTCTAGTGGGGTTTTCCTTGTTTGTTGTAAGTTGATTTTCTCTGCTTTTAAGATCTTCTCTTTAACTTTCACTATTGTAATTTAATGTGTCATAGTGTGGCTGGCTGTGCATTCTTACTTGAATCTCCGGGCTTCCTGAACTGAATGTCTATTTCCTTCTCCACACTTGGGAAGTTTTGGGCTATAATTTCTTCAAATAATTGTATGATCTTTTTGCTCTTTCATCTCCTTCTGGGGCTCCTATAATGTGAAATTTACTTTTCTGGCTTTTGTCTCAGAGGTCCTTTAAGCTTTTTTATTTTTATTTTTATTTTTTTAATTCTTCTTCACTTTGCTGATCTGTCAGGGTGAGCGCTATCACTCTATCTCACAGAATCTGTTCCTGTGCTTCATTCAGTCCACTGCTAGACCCCTCTGTCACTTGTTTGGATCTTCCTCAGATTTTCTAGTTCATCCATTCTTCATTTGTTGAGTGAGAGTGAGCATCATTGAATCTGTGACTTTGTTCTCTTTAGCGGGTTGTTGTCAGGTACATTTTCTTGATCATCTTCTTCTCCATTTGGGACATATTCCATTGTCTTCCCATTTTACCTGATTCAACTCTTTTCTGTCTTGTACAAATATTCTTGTGCTGGTACCATCCTGTGCAGTCCAGGAGCATCGTATCCTGTGGCCACTTGAGCTAGGTGTTTCAGCTGTGTCCCCTATGTGGGTTGTGCCCACCCTTTTGCTATATCAGTATAACACAATGTGGGGGGAGGGGGTGTTGACATGCCCTAGCTACAGCACAGTGCTGCTATAGCACAGTGAGTGGGTAAAACTAAAGCAGCTGAATGGGCAGTTCTTGGAGCCCTGCCCACCCCACCCCAGTATGCTGCCACTGTGCTGAGCTGCAGGTCTGTTGTCAACTACACATGGAGGTGCGTGGGGTGTGACTGTGCCCTGTACAGTTGCAGGTAGTGTCTGTGGTTTGAGGTGCCAAGCTGTGTGACATTGGTTGGAGCTCTCAGTGGGTCTCACCGACAGTCTCTAACTGGCCCTTGGCAGCAAGTTGTTCTTGGACATTTCGCTCTGGGGATCGTTTCTTCAGAAGTAAAGCGGAGTTACTACTAACTATAGTGCTGCATTGCTGGGGAGAGCTAAATGATGTAATGTGTGCAAGAGAGAAATTGCTGGCATTTCTCTTTGTTTAAAAGCGCTCAGTCAGGAGGAGCAGACTGGCTTCTCAATAGTACGGTGTCCTTGCTATCTGCCTCAGTGACTTTGGCAAGAAGTCTATTATATCATCAACAGGGATTTCAAGATTGTTAAAAACCTTATCACAAGAGCCCATTTTGTAATCACAGCTATCTGGTTTCTTTATTAAATCCATATAGAATAAGGTCATTGAATTCAGTAGCTAATTTCAGATATCAGAATTTTACCTTTCAATAGAAAGTTTTAACTAAAATTAGAATTGTTGAACCCTTTTCCAACTCCTAGATCTCACTGACAACGGGGGTCCCCAAAGCATATGACTTTTTCCTAATGTGCAACATAATCTTTCATTTAAAAACTGATAGAAATATTCCAGTGAAACATAAGACTGATTCTTGCCCACAGCAAAGCCATCTGTTAAGTGCACCTCAGCAGTTCTATGAGGTTGGATTTCATTTGTTAATTTCAATTTTCTGAACTGCTTTCCTGCGTCTTTTGCCTATATTAATAGGAGACTACTTGAGTGCTGCTGGGGTGTGAGAAGTCAAGCAACACACGGGCGTGGGGCTGACCGTGGCCTCCCCTGCATAGAGATCCTGCGTAGAGATCTAGTCTCTGGTGCCACCCCTGGCAAAAAGAATGTTGCGGATTTGATTTTGTTAAGGATCTGGTGGTGATAGGTAGATTATCCTGGATTGTGTTGGGGACCCTGGTAGAATCACAGTGTCCTGCGAGGGAAAGAAGCAGGAGGTTAGAATCAGAGGCAACTGTGACAGTACTAGCAGCAGAGGTTGGGGGATGCAGGTGTTGTCTTTGAAGATGGGGAGGGACCAGGAGTCAAGAAATGAAGCAGCCTCAAGAAACTGGATCAGGTAAATAGACAAATTCTCCCCTGGAGTCTCCAGAAGGAACACACCTTGATTTTTTTTCCAGTGAGACTCATTTTGGCCTCTAACCTCCAGAGCTGTAAGATAATAGACTTGCATAACTTGCATTGTCTTTAGACACTAAAGTTTGTGGTAACTCATTGTAGATGCAGGAAGTAAATACAGGCTTGTGCTATGTAAAATTGCCTTCTAGGTGTTTGTTGTGTGTGTCCAGGTGAACTAGGGTAAAACCTTGGCAGTAATGTTGTCAATTTTTTTTTAAACCTGTGTTCACTTTTATTTTTCCAAAACAATGCATAATATGTTGGTCTTTTGAAGTAACCATATAATAACTTTTCCACTAAAAATCAAAAAGGTCTACTGTTACTAGATTTTGTGCCCTACAGCAAGGTATATTCCAAAATAGATCATAGACCTTAAGAAGGATACAGAATCTCAGGCAGCGAAGATCTAGGCTTACAGGTGTTCCTGCTTCTTTTTCTGCACCAAAAACTTTCATTTATTTTTATCCTGACCTTGCTTTAAACACATGTAGCTCTCCTAGTAGGATTTGGGAAACAATGCCCAGGCATCATTGGGTAGGTGCTGGAGAGATGTGTAGAGCAAGCATTCTGTGGGAGGCCTTGGTCAGAAAGGGTTCTCATTGTCTGTTTATCCTAGAACCCAGAACAGTCAAGGTCAAGACTATAGGTCTCTGCCCCAAGGTCTCTGAGGAGGCAAAAAAACCTTCCAGAAAAGACTGGATGGTGCAGTGGTTAGAAACACCAATTCTCCATTCCTAGCACTGAAGCCCTGTTTCACTACTTCTAGTGGTGTGAGCATAAGCCAGTTGAGTAACCATTCTGTGCTAAATGGATGTAAAAAGATTGTTGTGAAAATTAAAAGAAAAAAATGTCAGGTGTTTATCACATAAGAAATAATCCATAATTGATAAACTATTATTATTGTTATTGCTTTAGGGAACCAGAATTCTGAAAGAGGGAATTGGTTCCTAACTCTTTATTTCTTTCAAAAAAATGTATTTACCGTATTGTTTCATCTGGTAGAGAAGTGAGATGAGGATATCCACTGTGTATTGGCTCCTATATTGTTTCAGTGATGGCTGAAACCTTTAGCTCAAAAGTCAAAAATAAGTGGATGCCAAACTCAAATCTTTACACACTTCTTTTAAGCACAACCCAAAACATAGATTTTTAGCCCTTCAGAGCCTACATGCTTTTCAGAACCCACAAAATTTCTTCCCACATTGACTGACCATGGATAAGATAGAGTCTAGAGTCTGAGGTTATAGGCTCTGGGCTACTCCAGCCCTTCCAAGTTTCTGTCTCAGAGACTCTCCACTGTTACTGAGCAGTATCTCCCAGACATCATGGCTGGCTTCCATCCCCACTACTCTGGGAGCTCCCTTGATCCCATCCCCATTTGCCATGACTTCTGGACAGAGTCCCTCTGTGAGGGATATCCCCCAAATGAAGATCCGCCAGAACCATTTCATAAAGCCTGTGACCACAGGCTGATTATGGGAGGTCACTGATGACTGACAAGAGTTGATTCAGGGCAGGGACTAGGTCAGAGTTTGAAATAAGCTTGATCAAGAGAAGAAGGCAAACAAGTTGGTAGAGAGCACCAACTAGCACTCAGCTAGCAGAGTGCACCTTTTCAAGACTTTCTGTAGCAAGAGTAGAAAATGAAAATATTTTTTTCTTGCTCACAAACCTTATCGTATTATTTCATTTTCCCCCATTGACCAGCTCCTACCTCATCTCTCAAACTCAATTCAAAGCAACTCTATTAAAAGCATATTCAAGCATATTTTTTTTTGCTTCCTCCCTCATAATAATCCAGATAGAACCAATAGAGATGCAAATGTTTGCTTTCTTAAAAATGTCCAATTTGGGACATGAAGCGGCTGCCGTCAGGCTTGTCAGGGGTTCAGGTGCTTACATTCTTTTCATCACATCACATTCTTTTCATTCTTTTTTTCTAAAATTAACACAGTTACCATAGTTTTCCCACCACTAAATGAAAAATTAAATAAAGTTAAAATATCATGTGATGATTTTAGGCACATCTGTTGGCACTTTCCAAAACAAATCTACCAAGTGAGAAAAATTAAATTCAAATATATAAACATCACATTATAAATTCAGTTGAAAAGCCTCATTTTTCCAGAGCCAATTGAATTTTTAGGATCAAATGCACTGTTCTTTATGAAGGAAGAGAATGCTTATATCAAACATAATGAGGTGAATCGTTCAAAAAGGAAAATTCATAGTTCAGTTATTTTGCCTTTGGAACTCCCTGGTTCACAAATGAGAATAATGAAATACTTCTGTGGTCTGCTAACAAAAAAAATAATTGGACAAATACACTATTTTAAAAGTGCTTTATCCCTAATCAGCTGATTCTTCTCAAGCCCCAATCTTCTTAATAGAATACTTTTTCTGTTGCATCCATCATTCGTATAGTGTTCTCAACTAATTAAATCAGAAAGGAAAGAAAAATTGAGATTATCTCATCCATTCCCGTGTCTCCATACTGCTCCATCATTTACTGTTTTATGAGAGGTGAAGTTCTTGTGAAGATAGCTTAGAAAAGAATGTCTATGATCTCATTTGACATGTCTGACATTACTGTTCAAAAATACTTCCTGTAGTTGTGTTCTATAAATTTTTATCTTTGTAATTAATATCTTTTCATAGCCACCCCTTCCTTTGTTCAGTGTTTTCATTTTCCTCCTTGTTCTGTTTAGGTTCCTGATCGATGCGAACCTACTCAACTCTGCTTCTTTCTCTCTCTGCCCAGTATGCTGGGAAAGTCCTAAGTCAAGCTCGGTTTGATTTCACTGACTCTACTCTTAAATTTGAACAGATGAACATGGTGGAGGGAAAGAACCATAACTATGGGATATATTTTTTGCTAAGTTCAACCTTCCCTCTGTCTTGCCCGTTAGCCCTTTTTCCCTTATCATTCCACTTGGCTGTTCCTGAGGTGACTCAGACCATCTCCTTTATCCTCAATCTCCAATACTTTCTCCCTCCTCATTCCCTGTTAATGACTGTATTTCAATTTCGTCCAAGAAAGCAGTGTTTCTCCAAAAGACTTTCTTACTACTCCTACCAGTAAATGCACTCATTGATACCAAAATTCTCTGCCTTCCTTCCTGTTATAGGAGGAAGGTCCTTTATAAAGGGATCAGCAGTAGTAAACATATCAGTTTGTTTTCAGACCTGAGCTTAGTAGAAAACAGAATTTGGTAATTTTAGAGAATATTTCTGTGAACATCTTATCATATTCTTAAAATCTACTCCAAATTTGGCTCTAATTGATATATTTTTTAGTTTGTTCATTAAGTAGGGACATTTTGCGTTTTGTAGAAATATAAACATTTTGCTTACATGATTATGGATAGCGTATTTGCTGCTTCTTGGGTAATTCTCATCTCTTCCTAGCTAGCATGCACTGCAGGCCCCCAATAAGGAGGTATCTGGTAATCTTGAATTGAATGGTGTCCACTAAAGTAATTCACCTACTAAAGAACTTAAAGTAATAAGAAAACAGAATTTCATATTAGGATAGAAAAGAATAACACTCTGTATTTCCCTTTGATAGTAAGATGAATTAAACACTCAATAAATACAAAGTACAAGGTGATATAAACACAAGGTGATTTGATATCTAATGTAATAACATATTTTAGATCATTTACTAAGTGATTTTGAGTTTCTATTCGAAAATAGAGATGTAGTGTTTTAATGTAATTCCATTTCTCCTAAAATGCTTATAGACAGATCTGCAGAAAAACACTTTGCTATATATTTTTCTGCTTCTGCAAATGTTTATTCCTCCAAAAATGATGTTTAGGAACTGTAGAAATTGTCAGTTTAATGATATAATACAAGAAATTAGTGTTTGGCTGTTCCAACATTATCTTGTCTAACTAGTCCCTCAGACCAACCTGCCTGCTCTCAGTTTTATCTCATCTTTTTCTGAAGTTGTCCATCAGACGTGTGAAGAACTCTTTAACAAATAATGACTGTAGAAAAAAGTCCTTTATACTTGGACAGAGTAAACATTTAACATTTTTTAAGATATCAAGATCTCGTGACCCTGGAAGGGTCCTACTTGTAGAATTCTAATTAAAACTGAAACCAAGGCAAATTGGAAACTAGATATTTATATGTGGCTTCTATGTCCATTTCCCCACCAGTTTTCTAGAACTTCATCCAAATATTCAATACCCTTTAGGTGAATCTCCATACCCTCCCAGGTATGGTTCTTACTCCCAAAGTGTCCACTTACTGGTGTCCATGGCGGTTAGGTGTTAGAAGAAAGACATTGGTACAAACCAAGGTGGGGTGACCATTTCTTAAATGTGTTCTTAATTCTTGTTGCTCTTCAGCTTGATTATTGGTAAATCAGATCTGTGTTGAACTTGCCACAGAGAAACACTCTTAATTTTATTGTCATCTAGTATTTTTCAGAAGTTCATCAGAAAGAAATAGTATCCCTTGGCATTAAAGAACCCAGAGGCCATTGCTTTCTAAAACTCTGGAGCCTTGGAATAGTTTAAATTACATCTGACCTACCATTCTTTCAAATAATCCTCTGAAACAATATTTAATGGAAGTAACATTGGATTATAACACTAAGTAGGTCACACCAAGACATTTTCTTTCCATACTCACCATTGTCCAGTCATCATCCACCATCCAGGTTGTCCTTTTGTACCCGCTTCGTCCCCTCTGGTAGCTACCTTTCTGTTTTCAGGGTCTAAAAGTTTGTTTTGTTTTCTTTATATTCCCCAAATGAGTGTTTATCTTTCTTTAATAGATGCACTTTTAGGGAATTTATTTATTTACAGATTAAATGTCAACTCTTAGGGAGCCAGTTTTATTCAGTATATATTCTTAAGAAATAACATTTCAGTCAGGTAAAATAAACACTTTTAAGTAAAAAAAAAAAAAAAAAAACCAGAATTCTGTAGGCCTAGTGGTTGATAATAAGTGTTCTTTTTGCTCTGGGCTCAAATCCCATTTCTGCTGCTTACAAGTTATGTGGCCTTGAACAAATCTCTTTCCTTGTTCCTTGACTTAAATCTCTTTCCTCAGTTGTGACCCAAGGGTAATTATGAGAGTATCTTCTTCATGGTTGTTATGAGGATTAATGCAACACTGGAGCCTGCATCACTCAAAGTGACATCTTTGTGGTGGTGTTAGCACTGGTAGTTCAGGCCAGATCTGTGAGGAGTCAGCACTATCATCTGTCCCATTCTCTCCTTATCCCTTAGATTGTTCTATTGAATGTTTTCAGTATGAGATGTCTAGTTTCCAGTGAAGGTCAGTGTAAGAAATAGCTTTTTAAGACGCATTGTGACAATTACCGTAAGAATGCCATCAGAGGTGATGTTTGTTACTCTGCACAATGTTCCTTTTATGGACACCTCCAGAAGAATTCAGTGTCTGGTGTTAGTGCCAAGAAGAGTTGTTCTTCTGAGCATTGGTTTATTTTAAGCTTATGGACAGTAAATTATATAACTGACCGAATTTCCCTTTTTGAGTTGACTGCTAGAAAGCTTAAACCAAAAGCATGGCTCGTTTGTTGGAAATGCATTGATTTTTATGGGCTACATTTTAAGCCTCAAATCTGCCCCCATTTTATGTCCTCATTTTCTTCTGTTTTCCGTTTTTTTAATTTATGCTATTTAAATGATATTAGTACTTAAATATCATTTAATATTTAAATTGCATGTAATTTCTCTTCAATGATTTCTGAAATAAGATGGGGGAATGGCTAAATAGTCAAATACGTAGTAGGAGTTTTAATTATTTAATAGAATTTAAGTTATTTGTGTAAGGACTTTTAGCTTCTATATCTGAGTTATTTAATTTTCTAAGTAGATAGTTCTTAGGGAAAGTGAATTTTCTAATTGATAAAGCTTGAGACCTTGTGAGAAAGAGAAAGAGCAAGTTAAAGGATAGGAAACTTGCGGAAAGGTATGCGTGGATTGGGAAACCAGTGGAAGAGGAAGCACTGAAAGGCAGATCAACTAGGGCTCAGTACAGAAAAAAATATAGTGTTTGATTGGATTATGGGGTTACCACAGAGATGTGGGTTCAGTTCTAGATCACAGTAAAGTGAATATCAAATAAAATCATTCAAGATTTTTAGTTTCCCAGTGCATATAAAAGTTATCTTTCCATTATAATATAGACAATTAGGTGTACATTAGCATTATGTCTAGAGAAACAATATATATATATATATATTAATTTTAAAATAATTTATTGTCAAAAAATGCCACCTAGCATCTAAGCCAAGTAATAATCTTTTTGCTGGCAAGCAAAGGGTCTTGTAAAAAAAAATCCAGTTCTTCAAAGCACAGTAAAGTGAAGCACAATAAAACGAGGTATGCCTGCAGTTCATAAATTAATCATTGTGTACTACCCCACATCAGTTTACAAAAATACCTTCTTACCTTGCATAGAGCTTAGGAAGTTGTCTAGGGCCATGAACTTAGGAGTTAAACTCAAGAAAAATCCTGACTCAGTCATTTCCTTATTCAATTCTGAAATTCACTGTACTTCCATTTCTTTGTTTATAGGATGGATATAAAAGCAGCACAGGTTCTCAGGAAAATCAAAATGTTATCTGTGTAAAGGGTTTAGGATAGTAACTGGTTATGAATAGCCATCAATGATAACTATTCTTTTTTCTTTTTTTCTACTGGAGTGCATGGATTTTCAAAAAGGTGCCAGTTTTCAGTTTTATAAATGAATAATGTGGTGTGGCTAGCAAATAGGAGTGGGGCTGTTGCTGAAAGCACACTTTATGACAAATAAGGATTCTCATAAAAAGATACATGTGGTTTATGCAGACATCATAGAACTCCCAAATATATCTGGAGTATTTCATGGCAACTTGAGAAAATATGTCTTTCTATTTCTTGGTCTTTCCAGACAAGTAGAAAATCAAAATAGCCGCTGTTAAGTATTTTGTTCTGTTATCATAGATTTGTTCATAAAATGTAGCAGTGTAATCTCCATAAAAAGGGGAGGTTCCACATTCTCTCTTCTCCTTTATGAAGGTTGGAGCTGAGCGGTGAGGGGAAGCTAGGAATGACTTGGAGAGAGCACTTGGAGGACTCACAGAAGAGTTGGAGGGACATGTGAGGCAGACAATAAGGAAAAGGTTGTGCATTTTCTTCTCCATTTTGAATTTGCACCAGAATCTTGGGGAACATGGAGAGAGACATGTAGAGTCAAGACACATAGAGACTTTTGAAAGAGATATGGGTGAGAGTCCCATGGGGAGGCTGATAATAGCTGCCATTATCTTTATTTGTACTTTGATTTTGCTCTTTTTGTGCCAGACTTGCCTGACCCTTCCTGCCCATTTCCTGTGGTTCCCTATCAGAAAATACCTTAGACTTGGGGCAGGTTTTTGGGTCTCAGCAATCCTGCTCTGGGCCAGTATTTTTGGCTCGACATTTACTCAAAGGGGTTAGGCAACTCTGAATGTTTTATTGGGGAGCTGTTATCCTTTCTTCTCTTTGCTTTCTGTACATGTTAATACTGTTTAAAGGTGTTTCATACTAAAAGTATGCTTTGTCTTTATGCAGTGGATGGCAGAACCTCTTTAGAGCATGCAAGCTTGGGGATTCTGTGTTACCCTCAATCTGCATACCAATAGAAATACTATTCTATAAGTAGGAGACCTTGCCTTTTTTCACCTGAGGGTCTGTGTGTTTATTCTTTCTTATATGCATTGCCACATTTCTTTCAATAATAATGAGTGAAATAAACTGATCAAAGTATTATTTGAAAATATAACATGACATGGGAACTTTTAATAAACAAATGTTCTTCATATTCCCCTCTCATGTCTGGTACCCATTTCATGATAATTAGTATTTTTAAAAGTATGAGGTTTTCTCCTCCAATTATATTGCATGTGCTTATTTCATTTACTGTTACTCCTCTCTGTAAGTAAATGTGAATAAAGAAATGAGACAGTCCTCATTACTGAGAGGAAGTGAACTGGAAGTAGATTTTAAAAAAGATAGATTAAAAAAAAGAATGGATAACAAGAGAATCCAAACACTTGGGTGAATAAAAGAGATCTGGAGAAAATAAAGGAGAAAGAAGTTTTCAATCTATAGAAGTTGTAATAAAACAGAATAGTGCTTCTAAGTAATTAAAAAAGAAGAGTTCAATGGAAGATGCAAGGGACCAAATATAGTTTTCTAAGTTGGGAAATGAAAATTGGTCAAGAATAGAGGCAAACTGGAAGTGACACAAAAATAAAGATTTATGATGGATTTTGCTGCAGGAGACCAAACTTCTCTAACATAAACTTCCAGAATTGAAAAACACTGGGAACAAGTATTTTTCACATTGAGTTCTTCTGTACTTGCACTCATTTATTTTTATTTCACAAATATCCCAAAATCCATCTGCTTGTCTTACCTCCCACCTCCATCACCTCAGTACAAAATGCCACCTTCTTTTACATGATAATTACAGCAACTTTCTATGTGGTCTCTTTGCTTCCTCTTTGACCATCTTCCCGTGTAGCTTCAGTTCTACTTCTATGTTTGAAGTGAAGAAAATTCAATGTTATTAGTTGTATTAAGGTAGAAATACCACTCTTGGTAGAAAG
Organism: Uropsilus gracilis; assembly: GCA_004024945.1. Classification (NCBI taxonomy): domain Eukaryota; kingdom Metazoa; phylum Chordata; class Mammalia; order Eulipotyphla; family Talpidae; genus Uropsilus; species Uropsilus gracilis. Next base: position 11,870 of record PVHY01005829.1, on the reverse strand, counting down.
ATGAAGTGCCTCACTGTGGGCCTCATGATCTGACCCTCAGCTGGCTTTCCAGTTGTACTAGTCCCATGCACCCTCCTATTTTATCTCTAGCTGCTTAAATGCAGTGAAATATATATATGTAAGTAAATAATTTAAATTTAAAAAGAAAAATAAGTAAATGCAGCCTTCTTCCTCCTGCCACAGAGGTCTTTGACTTCTGCATTCCCTCTCTACCCCATCTCCCCATTGTTTCATTAACTCCCTCCCCCCATCCAGACATGGCATGTCTAGGACCTGACTCCTCTAAGTCTGGATAATACCCATCTGCTGTACATTTTCATAGTATTCTTTACTTTCATTTATTTCAAAAAACTCACCAGTTGTCATTAGACATTGATATAATTATTCAATCAAAATTGTCTTGCACCTTGGATTTTAATTTCGATGTAGTCAAGGATCATGCTTATTTCCTTTGTCCTTTTATCACTGGTGCCCAGCACCAGAGACACATGGCTAGTAACACTGAACTGCTGTTGTTGAATCAACAGATGAATGTGAGACAGTCCTTTCTTGTTTGTTTTTACTGAGATCAGCAGAGAAGTTTTGGTACACTAGGAATATGAGGCTGGGAACAGTTGTGGTTATAGCAACGTTCTATGAAAGAAGAGTTCGATGAATATGGGTTAGAGTGGCTTTGGAGACAGGGGGAATTTTTCCTGAAATAACAGCCACAAAAAGTCACAAGCACTGATTCAGAGTCTGCCTTGACAGCAAAGCTTCAGCGCCACTGGAGAAGGCATCTCTCCATAAGTTTTTCTTCTTTGTTCCCAAAGAATTTTCTTCTCAAAAGAAGCACTGCAGCCAGTGTTTACCATCCACTGTGTACCTTGTCCCACCTAACCAGTGGGGATGCAGAAGTGAATAGGCATTAATTCCCATATGTATAAAGATTGCCCAGAAATAAATGCCTTATATTTTACAAAATACCTGGCACTGACATCATGTGCATTTTTCCTCCAGTTATCTTTAATATGCTGCTATTGTCATTCTAACTCTGTCACTGTTCAACATTTCACTTTTAATATATTTCACATTATAACAAAATAGCTAATTCAACAATTCATTAGGTTTATGATTTAGCTGCAAGAGCCACAGTTCTAGTTTTATTGACTTTATTTGATTTGAATTTTTAGTAGATAGACATTTATTGTGGATACCTACTGAAGCTCAAAAGCCAACCGTTTCTCACTAATGTTGAGTTTTAACTAGTTTAAAGCCAAGCAATCGGGAGATTTTTCTTCTCTTTCTTAATAAATGATACATGTCTTCACCTTTAAAGGTGTCAATAGTTCTGTATGTGCAACCAGATAAAGTCTACACTCTGCTCTGGTGTTCAAAGTACCATAGTCTGGTCCCTGCCTACTTTCCTGAACCTCTACTCTCTTCTTACTACTTTTCCCCTTCTACCTTCTTACCACTTTCAGTGTGTGAATTAATACTTACTCCAGGCCACTTTGAAATACAGGTATAGCTTATATACTGAGGTAAAATTAGAAGTGATTTATGCAATAGAGGAGATTATTTCTTTTCCATGCCACAGTAAAATGCAAGCAATTGGAGCCTTGGGATCTTTCTGTCCTGTTGCTCTGTTCTCCTGAATATACAGCTTCTTTTCAATGTATATGGCTGTTCTAGCTTTCAGCAATCTGTCCATATTCAGGCCAGTAAGAAAGGAAAAAGGGGAAAAAGGGAACATTTTCCATTTCCTCTTATGACACAGCTAAGATGTTGACATATGTCATTTCTATTCCTACACTTTTGGGCAGAATCTGGTCACATGGCCAAACCAAGCTGCAAGGGATGCTGGGATATTTCTTTTAGTGCAGCAATAACATTTGCTTTTCTGTCCCTATAGATGAAGAACAAATAATGAGGGGACAACTACAAATTGTTGTTGCACCTATTATGTGTTCATTACATGCTTAGTGCAAGGGATATAGAATTAAATAAGGATTGGATTTGGATGTGAGCCCAGTTTACTTTGGGCAACTTTGGGTACATCCCTTTGTTTAATGTATCATGTATATATTTATCTACATATATTCTTTATAGCCATATAAACAAAAATTTATGTATAATTTCCTGGTTTTTTACATCTGCTGCTTCATTACATGAGACTGTTTTTTACTCCTATTTTCCACTGGATATAATTCTACCTATTCTGTAAAAGAAAGCCCAAGACTCCCACCTTGTGAAGACTTTTAATGTTCCTTCCAGAGTTAGATAGGAGTTTTATCCTTGTGGTTGCTGTAACACTCAGATGCTACCTTCTTTTTCTTCTATTTTGTTGTAAGTGCCTGGAAGCTTATATAGACCTAGCGAAATGCCAACCAAGTAGAAGGTGCTTGATAAATGTTTGCTGAATCAAATTAGTTAGTGCTTGACATGCTTTCATGGATGCTTGAATGGCAAGGTGGGTGGAATCACTAATGCATTGGGGAGATCACTCATGTTATGTATAATAATATCAGCGTTGATGAAAAGTGAATTTTGTTTAAGATTCAGAATCATGTCTCCAGTATTTTTATCTTATTCTAACTTTGAGTTAATTTTTATTCTTTATTTCTATTCAATTATTCTACTAACAGTGGTGATGAGGGATCTTTAAGAAAAAGGTTTGAAATTGAATTCTTCTTGTCTACTGTTACCACATTTCTCACTAAAATTTCTTTAAGAAACTAATGTGAAATCCTACCCAGTAGAAACATATCTTACCTGGTCCGGGAAAGTAGTTTTTCCAAGGACTTATTTCAAAAGCTAATTTGCATGGTAATTCAGATATTTTATTTTACTCTAGATTTGTTATATAATCACAGATGTAATCTTACTGTTTGTCTGTAGCTTATCCATTATTTCCCTTTAGGGCCTTCAAACATATGGAATGTTAATTGTTATATAATAAAGCTAAAGTCATAGAAATCTCACAAACTCTTTAAATTATTCAAATTACTAGAGAGGGAGGGACAGAGCAGCAGGATGAGCCCCAGAGAACTGTGGTGAAAGTCTGTGTGTACCTTGGTGGTGATCCTGAGGGGGTGATCCTGTCCATTCAAATCACATACAGTGTGAGAACAATGTTACCTCATAAAAAGATGTAAATTAATTAACTCAATCAAAAATGATGCAGTCTTGTTATTTGTGACAACATGGATGGGACTGGAGGAGATTATACTAAGTGAAGTAATCAGAAGGAGAGAGACAGGTACTGGTTGATTGCATTCATATGAAGAATATAAAGAAACATAGCAAAGGAATAGTCAAATCTGACTGTACAACTGAGGCTGCAGGAAGGAGAGAGTGAGGAGTAGGAAGCCAAAAGGGGAACCCGTCCTGTAGAGGGTGGTGGGAATTGTTTTTGCTTTGGTGGTGTGTGTGGTACAATGACATATATTTGAAGAGGTATGAATCTAATATTCCTAAAACACAGTGTTGTAAGCCAGTGTTACCTCAATAGATATAACCTAATATAAAAATTATTAACTATTTTAATGCAAAAAGAAAATAAGATGAAGAAATTGGAAAAAAATATACAGATTAATATCTTGTTAGTAATCTATTACTTTTATTACTTATAAATCAAACCCGTGACCATTTGGTGCCACAGTTACTTTAATTGGTCAAATAAGAAGACTGAAATAGGTTGGGAGATTTTTTTCCACTCTAACAACCTCACACTAGGAATAATAATATTGAGTTGTTATTTTAGCTAATAAGTTTTAAGGAAATATTGGTATAGTGTTGAAAATGAACAGGATCACACTTTCCATGATTCTGAAGAGCATGTGGTAGTGCACTTCATCTGTTACATGAAATAGTTAACGTGTCTTCTCAAGTGACAACAGAATGTGAAGGGGCTTGAGCATGCGGGCAAGTGTGGATCAACAGCAAAGCCACGCTAAAAGGCTGTTTATTAAACAGTCATTTGCTGCTTATTAAAATGCTTGATGCCATACACATTATCAATTTTATTCCCAAATGCCTAATAATTCATCTTCTCAGTTCTGACATGTACAAGGTCTTTTAGGAAGATCATTATGGTGAGGTCAGTGTCTGCAAACTCTAACTTTAGAGAAGGCTATAAGCTGCATTTAGTATTCAACTGTAAGATTTTATGCTTGGAAGATAGTCTTCGAAAATGAATACTTGGCAGCAAGCAAAAAATAAATAAATAAATAAAATAAAGGACAACAAAACAACTGTGTAGCTGCAGTGGTTGAATGAGTCAGGTCCTGAGGCCACACCAACAATCTTTCTACAATTCATAGGAAACATACTGCAAGACAAAACAGCTGCAATTTGAAAGGTGCTTCTATAGTCCTAGGAACCCAGAGTGAGTTAAAGTCTAGACTCCGTAATTCGTCAGGGGAAGGGAGGAGGGAGAAGCCGCAGATCAGATATGCCCAAAGTGTTACAGAGGTAACACCGAAGCAGGGATGCTGCTGCCAGTCTGCTTGCTGAGGGAGGCAGGGATGTCAGAGCGGCTGCCGAAGCAGCAGCGTTCTCCGAAGCAGTAACAAACAGCATCAGGAGTAGGCCTCCTCTTGTAAAAAGCCGGAGACAGCAGGCTTGGGAAAGGCAAGATGCTCTGATGTTTGAAAATCTCCCCAGTTGAGAATGGCTGCTGTAGAAATGTTGCCAAGAAACTCTAAAGATCTGGGCAGTCCTAACTCTCTGTTTGCAGTAGTTATCGCAGCAAAATAAATGGTACTTTTGGTAAATCTTTGGTCAGTACACAACTCCCTGAAGAAGATATCGAATTACCAGAAAAAGGAAAACAGGGAGAACAAAGTTTGGGCATGCCTGCAGGAACAATGGTGTTTTTAGAAACTACCTAGGAGGCAGAAGCTAAGTGTTGATTTGCCCATGCCTCTTACCTGGGAGTAGAAGGTGGGAAGAAATGGACAGTGGCTCTGATGAGAAGAGGAAGCACAGTGCAGCTCGGTGAAGCCACACGCTGACTGCATCCTGCACCGCTCTTCATGCAGTGCTGTGGGCTGGTGCATCGGCGGCGAGTACGGGTGTCCTATGTAAGTTTCTATTGCTGTAGCATGGTAGCGAGGGGCTGGAGATACTGTTCGTGTCTGTCTGGTGTGTGTTGCTTCTTTCAGATGTGTTTCATCCCTGTGTGTGCAGGATCAGCCAGAGAATCAATCACTTGTACAAGGAGTTTTTGAGGCACCTGAGGCGTATGAGATGCTGAGATTCTCCAGAGCTGTTTTTCTGTATCTTTCATGTCATGTCACTTTGATAAGGGCAGAAATAACTTGCATAGGGATTGTTTGGGAAGTCCATTGTCTCAGAGATCTGTCTCAGTTCAAACCAGTTGCTATGTCTTTGACCTAATAGAGTTCTCTCTTCATATTTGAATAAAGGCATAAAGAAATCTTTTTATTGAGAAATACTGGGGGGTGATTGTCAATTTAAAGATAGCCACAGAGCCTAACATTAAATCCTATTTTAGACAGCTACAGAAAATAGTAGATGATAATCATTTGATGGATGACACAGCTGTTGCAACAATGCCAGCATTTACAGCAGCTTTATCATTCTGAGAGTATTTCACTGAAATAGCCTTTATTTCATGGACCTGCTGTTTTGCAAAATGGCTGTCTGAGTATTAAATTCTATAAGACAGGCTTACACAAATACTGAAGTATCACTACTTCAAATGATTGGATGCTAATTGAAATATGCTGTGCAGTGTGCTAGTTGGCAAACAGTGAGGAAACACTGGCGTTGTTTTCATGCTCCTTTTTTTACATGAGGCCACTTTATTTTCAGGGAGTGATGTGAAGGGGAGCAAGAGGTTTATGCAGGCTTGTCCAACTGCAGTCCTGAATTGTTTAACACTGGTTTGAGATTCTTGGCTACAAAGCAAATAGAAAAATCTACAATGAGAGTCAGTCAGTACTTAAGGGTATAATGTAAAGAAATCTGTGACCTTGAAAAATAGGCCTGCTGGAAGAAAGATCTGTGACATTTCCAGGACAAACAAGGTCAAAATCTGATATGATTTAAATAATAAAGTTAAAACCAGGGGTAGAGGGATGGGGAAGGAAGGGATAAGTCCGTTCCTGTCAAATCTTAAAAGTAATATTCAATTCTGTTAAGTAAGTAAAAGCATAAAAAGCCTCTTTAATTTAAAGGTTTCTGTGATTGTTTTCTTTACGGTGCCATTTGTCTGTTGATGCAACAGTTGACAGGTAAGGAGTGACCGAAGTAGGGAGGCAGCCAGCCAAGATTTTAAAGACGACATCTGTAGGGATAGTCTTTTCCCCCCCCTCCAACAAAAAACTTAATTGCTTTTTAATATTGGGAAATGAATGTTACAAAGTTTTTAGAGTACAAAATTATCCGTGTACAGAACACTTTAAATTAAAGGTAAAGATAATTTTAAATCTGTATTTACATAACCATGAAGACTGATGATTCCATGGTGTTATGTATTTCAGCTTATTGTTATATAATGAATTATATAGAATGAATCTATGATTATATAACTTATTGAATACTGGCATGCTGAAAAAAGAACTCAAACATAGTCACAAATATTACCCTGTTCATTTTAGTCCTTTTCTTGCAATTGAACAGGTCAATTAAAAAAAGAGACAGCATCATATGTATTTTTTTGAGTCTTGGCTGAAAGTTTAGAACATTTGATTCATCTCCTAATTCTCAAACTATTTTTTACCCTTCATTTTACTTAAGAAACCACAAAGCATATAGCAAAGATATTTTTAAATATAAAAGATATTCATATATCCTGGTCACTAGAAATCAATATTCATTTAGAACATTCATCTCTCAGGAACTCTTGCTGTAACCCACCTGCTGCTGTTTTCACATCCTTTCTTTGACAGTTTAATGAATGGATTATAGTTTTCTTTACAGGTGACCAGCCCAAAGCCAAAGATACATTCACTCTGAGATGTATTTCATTTTCTTTGAGGAAAGACCCTGGTATCTAGGGTCTCAGCTGTCTGTTGGTGAGATCTCTAATTTACCTGCAAAGCAGGTGACAAGTGGAACCTGGAAACTCCTCACTCAATACCCAGGTGGACTGCATGGCAAAGAGCACCCCCTGGTCGTGTTGTCTATTACATGTCCATTAAATCTTCATGTCCTTTCTCAAATCTTTTGTCAATAGGGCACAAGGATCTTGGATCATAATATCATAAATCTCAACTAAAGTTATTAAAAAGTATATAAAATTTATTTCTATTACATGTAATGCATAAATCAATTGCTCTATGTCCATATCTCAATCCTCCACTAGTTCTTATATCTTTATTTTTAGTCTGACAGCTTTCTTAAGGATTCCTCCTACTCCAACTTTGTCTCTAAGAAGCATTTTGAAAGTTATGTGGGTTTCGAATAAAGTTACATACATATGTCACCGTTCTTCATTTCTAGGTTTTTTTTTCTCCCAGGGTTGTCAGAGCCTTTTTTCGCCCACCCCTCCCTCCCCCCAGCTTTCACTGGTGCAAGGTTGCCTTCCTATTCAAAGATTGTTCTCTGATCAATTGCCTGCTTTGTGGGCTGTGACCCTTTCTTTTCCTGCAAAACTCAGTACGTACATCTCCCCTTGGCTTTCTTATTTAAATTCAACATCAAATCTTCATTATTTTGTTTCCACCTAACGATCACTCTTCTAGAATCATTTTCTATCTCAGAAGTAACTCCTATTTTTATCTAAACTGTCTTGCTATTTTTATTTTATTAAATGACATGAAAATCTGTCAGCTGAATAAATAATCTTAAACGTAAAAGGATGTTTAAGAATAGTAATCTCTGTATGCATCTCTGTGAAACACTTCTGAAATACTGCATTTTGCATTAGGGGAGTTTCTTAGGGGACGAGAGATATTAACTCTCTTTGGTAAACTTTACTGAAGTGTATGTGCAGAAAAGTGCAGAAATCATATGCATTGAGCTTGGTACAAGTTCATAAAGTGAACAGGCCTATATAACTGACACAGAAACCAAGAAATCAAACAATTTCCATACCCTCAAACTGCCTTCCATTCCCAGTCACCTCCCTCTCTTCTAGGGTAGCCACTAATCTGACTTCTAACATCGTAGATCAGACTTCCCTGCTTCCAAATTTTGTACAAGACTCATATAACACATACTACTTTTCAGTTCAACTTGTGCTCCTAATTGTTATATTTATGAGATTTATCCATGTGGTGGTGTATAATTGCAATCAATGAGCTGGCTTATTCTATCTGAGGCTTAGTGTTCCATTTTATGAGTATTCCATACTTTATTTTCCATCCTGTTACTGCTGGACATTTGCTTATCATGACTATGATAAATGCTGCTGTTATAAATATTTCTGACATCTGGCTTTGTGAGTGTTTAGGTATTTATTTTGTTGACTATAAATATAGTAATGAAATTGCCACGTAAATGCTATGCACACATATGGCACATGTACATCTTCAACATCAATCAATACTGTTAAACAGCTTTTCAAACTGGTTTGATCAGTTTGCACTCACTAGCAGTGCCTCTCCAAAACTTGGTTTTATCTTGTACATTTTCAGCCAATCTGATGAACTGCTCCATAATGGTTTCACCTGACATTTCTCTAAGGACTAAAGAAATCAAGCGCCTTCCGATATAATAATTGACATTGTGGATATCCTCTTTTGTGAAGTACTCATTGAATTACCTTTCCTCTTTTTCCATTAGGTTATCTATCTTTTGCGACTTTTTGTTAAAAAATGAAAAGATTGATAAGAAGAAATGTATTTAGCATTATAAATTGACTAGAAACAAAATGATATAAAGAGGTATGATTAGAATATGACTCAGAGTGACCTCAGTTTGATGCTATAATTTATTTTCTTTGATTTGGGAATTTCTTATCTTTTTTCTCTAAGGTTCAGATATATATATATATATATATATATAGTTATCTGATATATATATATAGTTATCTGATATATATCTATATAACTATATATAGTTATCTGAGGCAAATTCAGTAAAAAAAATCATAGTTTTTTCAGAGTCCACGAAATAACTTTAGGGCCATTATTTTATTGCATATTTTATAAATATATGTATATATAAAATGGAGAAAAATTTAAAGGTTTATTTTGAGAATTAAAAGGAAACAGTGTTTCTCATTACCTAGTCTGTTGTTTTTTTTCCTGAAACTGTTGTCATTGTGAAATAAGATAATGAGACAAAGGAACTGCAGAGAGTAGTAGGGATGGTCAGGAGGAAATGGTAGAGAATTGTTCTCAGTCGACTTGATTACTACCTGTATTACTTAATACTAATCAGTCTTTAAAAGCTGATAAGTGGGGAAGATGGTGGAGGATGACCTAGTCTATATAATATCAGCCTGTTTTAAGAACACACTTCTCTTAGGATATAATCAATTCTGAACTTAAAAGACATGAAAATCAGCAAGATCACCAAATATTATTTTCATTTGCATAGCATAATTTCTAAACAATTCAGTGCTTTAGTTAAATTCTGATTGGGATGGTTACCTGTTCAAATTTACATAGTTTTTACACAATTCACAAAATACTTTTGGGTCCATTATTTCATTTAATGTTAAAGCCGACTTTAAGCATACACAAGGCATGTGATGGTATCATCAGTTCAAAGAGGAGAAAACTTCAAATGAGAGAAATGATTGTTGTCACAGACCAGAGTTTAGTAGTGGTCAAGCTGAGGCTCATACTTAAGTTTGTTCTTATGCATGTGTACTCTTTGTTCATTTTGTTTGGAATATATTTTCAAATTAAAATAACAGGGTTTTAAAGAAACGTTAAAATTTTGTAATGTTTCTGAATATAAAATCCAGTTACTATTGAGCTGGAGTAGTGCTGAGGGGCCAATTCGTAGAGATTTCTGTTTAGCAGAATTATAGGTAATAAACTTCTGAAATTACATTTTTTTCTCTCACAATTCACTTTATCTAAGTCATCAGAATTCTCTTACTAGGTAAAATGGATTTAAACTGTATACTTTGTGTGTGTCTTGGAAAATATGTTTTCATGGCAAAAGACATTTGAAAGAATTTCTGGTGTCATCAATTCTGTTTTTCCACAAATAAAGAAGTTATAGTTGCATGAATGGTGATTTTATTATTTATATTATTTATAATAAGTCATTTGTTTTAAGATGTCCTGTTTTAAGATGTCCTGCAGGGATGATGTTTTTAAACCTGTGTATATGAAGTCAAGTTTAGTCTGAAAGATATTTTGTCAAGAGGTTGCTGATTGGCTGTGCTTTTCATAATGTTTAAATTTAGTCATAATAAAATCTTTAATTTGACCCTCCAATTTCTGAGGATCAGTAATCTTTTTAAAAAAATAGTAAACTTGAGTTCCTCTCTGGTATGTTAAAATATCCTTCAGAAGGATATTTTATTGTATATGACAATAGTACATCTCAACCTCAGAGATAACAAATATGAATATTTCAAATAAAAAACACTATTTAATGAATATTTCTATATATGCTAGGGGCACAGAAGGAGAAGATGAAATTAAGTTAACAAACTCGGTGTGTGCAAAGAATGAGCTTGTTGGAGTATTTACAGGTATCATGGGGCCCTTTAGTGACATTTAAACTCCCTTAGTTATCTCTCATTGCTTTCTTTTTACAGTGGAGAGAAAATTTGTTGATTTATTTTGGAGAAAATAGCTTTTTGGTTTTGAGCTTTATTGACATAAAATGCATAAAGGTGTAAGATATTTAAAGTGTACATTGTGATGACTTGATATTGTATATACTAGTAAAAGATTTCCTTCATCAAGTTAATATATCCATCGCCATATGCACATATCATATTCACTGAGTTTTTCCTTTGATAAGAGTATTTAAATCCCATATTTGTTTCTTAGCAAATTTCAACTATGGAAAGCAGTGTTGTCAACTCTAGTCACAATGTTATACAGTAGATCCTCAGATCTTATTCATCTCATAACTAAAAGTCTGTGCCCTCTGGACACTGTGTCGCTGTTTCTGCCTGGTCACCTCTTTTCTGCTCTGTTTTTATTGTTTGACTTTTAACAATAATCCCACATATAGGTGAGGCCATGTATTTGTTGTTCTTTGTCTGACTTACCTCATTTAACTTAATGCTCAAAGTTCATCCATGTTTTCATAAGTAACAGGATTTCCTAAGTTAGGAAGAGAAAAATAAATACTGGGTGGTCTCAATTTTATGTGAGCTATAGGGAAAACAGATAAAAAGGCAAGAAAAGTCAAAACTAACAAACTAACAGCAGAACTAAAGCATACAGCAAGTGAGGGGAGGGAAAGGAGGGAGAAATCAGGGGAGGGAGCACAAGAGATTAGCATGACAGTTTATGGGTGACATGGTGGTGAGAGAACCTCAGGACATTCAATGATGCAGAAAGAATGCATGTAAATCAATAATAAACAATAAGATTTCCTTCTTTGCCATGACTGAATAATATTTCATTCTCTATATGTCACTTTTTTTTTAAACTTCATCTGTTGATGGACACTTTGGATGGAATGTTGACTGTTGTGACTAATGCTCCATAAAGCATGGGAGTGTGATGAGGCTGTGTCATTTGTCATCTGATGACAGGCACAGGTAGGGGCAGGGGATTTGTACATTATAGACCCTTATATATCATTTCATCATGCTGTGACTCAGTTTTCCTTTCTATTAAATGAGGGATAACAAGAGAATCTTACTCATAGGTTTAATATGTAGATTGCTGTGCTAAATCTTGGAAACACATGGCATATATTAAGTGCTTAATTGAGTGTGAACTATTTTAATTATTGTTTTTCTTACCTCTCTCTGAGTCTAAAAGTATACTTCT